>BGZK01003594.1:0-22422 GCA_005406025.1 Eumeta japonica
AGCCAGCAATTTGGTTTGAATAAGATTTTCCAAAATTCTCCATCTCAATTCCTCCATTTGCTCTGCACATCTCTTTTTCATCCTTTTCAAATGCTCAAATTACCTAAACATACTTTTTTTTTAATCTAATCACGTTGTGAACCAAATTTCGTACATAAATATTACGCAGATATCAACATCTCTACTGCACTGGTTCTACCTCCACGCTTCTTCTGCCTCACCCAATTTTCCGCACACACATAAGCACGTGGACTAAAACTCTATTATAAATAGTTAAATGCGTTCTAAATGTGTGTTTTAAAGTTAAACCCTGTTATAAATTGCTTCTTGTGATACACCTTCAAATTATTCTCAATAGCAAGCAAAGCCTAATTCGATTTATTTTCCGCGTTTAATTGCATCACCACATTTACATCAAGGCTCATATTGTCATCTCAAACGTCAGTTAAACAACGAAAACATTCATAAATAAACAACTAAAATAACAGTGTTTTTTTTTTGTTTAACTCTTTCGCTTTCCATAAATACATCGCCTGTTAAATAATTGAAATAACATTCACTAACATTCTTGTTCGCACGTAAACAAATTATGCTGCTGTAAAATTGCTATGTTCTGTTTGAGTTTGAAAACTGAAATAGGTTGAAAAATAAATTTTAACAAAACTGAAAAAAAATTAATTAACATGTACATATAGAGATGCACCCCGGAACCATTTTCACACTTTTAATTGATTGCACTTAATTTTTGAACGCACTGGTCGCCCAAGGAAAACTAACTCGTCAGCACCCGAATTCCGGTACACCGAGTATTCTACAATATTCTTCAAATGTGAACATAATCATAAAACATTTATAAAAATCAAGATATAAACATGACACGTCTGATATAAATAAGCACATTAACCGTAATCTGAAGCATTCTAACCAATTATAGTGCGCAAAGGTGAGCATAAAGGTGAAAAACAACCATCCACGCATTTTGAGATCAACAATAAAGAATTTTGATTTTTTTTTAATTTATTGAGGGGCGTTATGTTGTTATCGAATTATATAATTTATGAGCATATTTTGCAATAATATTATATTCAAACTTTATACTCGTACCAACCACATCACATCGGGAGCACCATTAATGCGACGGACTTTTAAAAAAAAAAAGACAAAGTAGTGTAGCGATTTTATTAAGTTTAGGCACTTTTCTTAAATATCTTTGACTTATTAGTATTTGTTTCGTGTCTCGTCTCTCGTCTATAGCCTCGTGGTATTTGATACATTTTTTAAATTAATCTCAAACGCGTTGTTGGGTCGGCGCACGCCCCGCTGGTTCGAATGGAACTCATTTTGATTCTCGGACTCTTTTTTTCATGTTATGTTTATAACAATATAAAATATTACGTCTTTATGGGTTTGTGATTAAGTAACGTGTGCATTGTTTCAAGTTCACTTGATTTCTCAGTCTCTTCATTCATTTATCATAATGTCGCATTTCAAAAATCGTTGCCCATTGCACATCCATCGGTTTAATCCCACACTTATTAAATGAGCAATTCTCGTGTATGTATTACCACGACGATTTTGCCCCTAGCGGTTACGAAGAAAATTGTTAGTCTATATGCAAAGCTTCCTTCTTTGGAATAAAATCGATTTTACATTATATTTTTTCAGGTAATTACATTATTATGCTTTAGGTGCTTATGGTTCTCAACAACAGATGGCAGTACATGATATAACCAACAAACAGTACATAAATAAAGTACAGAAATAATTTTTGCGATTGAATATTGCTGGAAATGAACATATTATGCAATTTTTCCCGAGCGAATTTATTTTATTCCCACGACCAATTCTAACCCGAAACCTATACAATCCCATACAGATACTGAGTATTTTAAAAACAATACCAATATTCAAAATTTTTGAAATAAAATTTTCTGTTAAGTAATTTTTTTTTAAATTAGACACAATCGATTACGTGCGTATCGATTCGAATCACCCATGTGACGCCACCGTTTTCATAAATAGTACAACAGATATGAATTAATATTTAATTTTATGTATAAATTAAGTTGAAACTAAGGCGAAAACATAGCTGACAATAAGAATTACCTGTAAGTAATCAGAATATGTGAACTGTTTGCTTTTTAAATCATCAACTTAAGACTTTCTTGGTCGTGAAAGGCCTTGAAAATTCTGTAGCCTTATATATACTTAACGATGTCGATGTGCCGGCATTGGCCGTTGACCCCAAAGCAGTGTTAATGTAAATAAAGCTAATTGAGCTGTAAATATACGTCAGGTTCATGACATGTCTTTATGTACGTGTACTCGGCAATATAGCCATTAGAATTTTTATTTATCTGAAATTAGATATTTTAAAATCTTAACGCAAATATTCTTTGCCCTTTTATAAAAATAACTTATAAATGGTATGACGTAAAATGTACTGATAACTCCCAGTCGATTTAAATTAATTTAGTGTAGTGCAGTACAAACATTATTGTCTTACTTTTAATATATTAAAATAAATAGACGCATAATAATAAAACAAAAATAAATAAATAGGGCGCGCAGAGATAATTCTTGAAATGTTGAGATGTTGTTTCAATCAAATCGATTTTCAAACAAAACTTCGATACAAGATCAATCAGTTCGGTCGATAGTGATTATGTACATAATATTACATAAACGCCATAAACGACTTTCACAAACTTCCACTAACTTTATCGCGTTACAACAACACTATCATCTATTGCCTTGATGAAGGGATGATCAACATATAAACTTCATTAATATTGTATACTTTTCGTGTTAGTTGTATAACCTGATAGATTTATTTGGCACGAGACCATAAGCCTATTTCTGGTATATATCACAAATTGCCTTTTATGGTTGTTTGTTTGTTTCCGCGCGCAATACTATTACGAATGGCATAGAAGAATAAAGTAACTTTGTGTTTATCAGGACAGAGGATTTCTGCGAGTTTCTTGATCCTTCGTGGAATTCATGAACATCAAAAGTTATATGATAACATACTAGCTTGCAAAACGAAAAACACAAGAGGAACGCCAGTGAGATTTTCTAATTCAACGTTTTCAAAAGGATATAAGAATTAAAATTAAATTTACAGAACTATAATAAAAAGAAATAATTACGAGTACCTGTCACTTTTACGCGTGGTTGAAGTGCAACTGTTTTATCTGTGGCAGTGGCAGGCGCGCCGCCTAAACTGAAAGCCGATAAGCCATGGTCCGGGATCGCGATTGTGAACGGAATGGAGACAGGGAGGTATAAAATGGAGGAATTTATTCTAAGTCACCCGGTGCAGTCACGATCGGCTACGTATTAAAGAAACAATTTAAAAATAACCCATTTAAGTACAGAGTGTAAGAAGACTGCTAAATATTGTAAAATCTCAGAAATTTTCCGCTATGATATTTATCAATGTGTTTTTCAGCTTAAATATTTGAAATACGGTTGGTCTTTCAGGTCATCCCTGAAGTTTCTTAACTACTTTCGAGCTCAAAGCGTTCAAAAATAAAGTAGCAGGAAATGATTGAGCTCATCAAAAGATTGATTTTATTCGCTTTTTCAAGCTTTTCGAGTTCAAAAATATTGTTCTAATACGCTTTCAGCTCATACAATTAAAAAATCTATAAGTTTTAAAAACAAATTTTCTTTTAATTTTTAACTACAATATCTTTCACACTCGTTGTTTGATTTACACATGCTTTATGGCATCTGACGCAGTTTTCTAGACAGAAAAATTTTGACCGTCAAAAATTTCACATTATTTTGAAAGGTACCCTTTTTTTCGAATTTCTTGATAACGATATCCCTCGCACATACGAACCGATTTTGTTGTAGTTTACAACGATCGATATTGCTAATTAAGAAAAAGAACTGGTTAGACTTTAGAATTTATCGATAAAAATTACAAAAAAAATTTGGTTGCCTGTAAAGTCGGTATACGGGCGAAAGTTTTACGTGACAACGACTTTGAATGGTAAAATCATTTTAATGTGAATATTCATTCGTATAGTAGGAAGAAGGATGAAATAATAGTAACAATTTAAAACATTTATTTATACAAAGAATTATATTTAAAACATTAATTTATACAAAGAATCTCGCACTGAATTTCATATTAACAAAATTTTATTTTTACCTTTACACATACATACGTATTTATATACAAATATACATACAATAACTTGCAATACATTTGCAAGCTATGCACTACTCTAGCACAGCGCGCGGCAGACCGATCATAGTTGAGTGGGAGAGAGACGCAAGGCATTCGGCGGGCCTCTCTTCGGTGACTCATCGTTACGTTACCGAGCGTTACACTTTTTCAAAGTGACTCCCAGCCGCAACCTAATTTAAGACGTTGTCACGTCAAAACTTTTCGGAAAATTTTTCGACAATTCTCAACGAATGAATTGATTTTGATGAATTTGACAACGATTGATGTTGTTTTTTAAGGAGAACAACTGAATAGATGTTGGAATTTGTTGGTAGAGAAATTCACAAAATATTGTAAATAAATACTTTTTAGAAAATTTTTGTCTATATCTCTTGAACTATATACCCTTGGAACAAATCAACCGATTGTGCAATTTGCGCAGTCGATGCAACTGTTTCGGGAAAAGAGCCGATTAGATTTTATAGTGATCGGTAGAATAATCTAACTACTCCATTTATTGATACCAAATATACAAATTTATTATAAAAAATATTATTCTAAAACTCTTATTTTAAAATTTCTGAAATCAACTTTTATGAGAAAACCAACACTTATTAAAATGAGTATTTTGACATATTTCAAATGTAATATTATGATCTACGAAATAAAGATATTTTGAAATTTAATTTAAAAAAAGTAGAGCGTAAATCCATACCTCTCAAAAGCGCTATAAAATTTTATTTTTCGTTTCGATAAAGTGGTCTAAAAGTTATTTTAAAACAATATTTTCCTGAAAAACTTTATTTTGAAATTGCCAAAATCTACCGAGCGAAATCAGTTCAAAGTTTCTGGAAGTTCAAATTAAGTGGACCACTTTCCGATTTCGTAAGCTATATTTCAATCGATTAATTCGTTCAAAAGCAATGAGAGATTTATTTACATACACGCAGACGCACACGCGCACGCGCATATACACACCACACACACACGTACACACACACACACACACACACATCCACATACGCACGTACACACATACACACCCGCGCGCGTGGACATGAGAGAGAGAAAGAGACATATTTCACTTGGAAAATAATAGAAATTGATTCTTGGAATCTTAAAATGTCAAGATCTGGTGAAAAATTCATTTTAGAAAATTATAAAATCGTAACATCGACTTACTGATATGTCTTTACTATACATATTTTATTTATTATATCAAACTAACTCGATGGCCTTCCAAAATGTAAAACGCATTGGTCTTCATTAGTGGGTGGGAGTCGTGACTTCCACTAGTCCAATCTCTTTCATACTGTGATGTGAGCTAAGTATTCCTATAAAAATTTGGTTGCCTGTAAAGTCGGTATACGGGCGAAAGTTTTACGTGACAACGACTTTGAATGGTAAAATCATTTTAATGTGAATATTCATTCGTATAGTAGGAAGAAGGATGAAATAATAGTAACAATTTAAAACATTTATTTATACAAAGAATTATATTTAAAACATTAATTTATACAAAGAATCTCGCACTGAATTTCATATTAACAAAATTTTATTTTACCTTTACACAACATACGTATTTATATACAAATATATACAATAACTTGCAATACATTTGCAAGCTATGCACTAATTCTCTAGCGCAGCGCGCGGCAGACCGATCATAGTTGAGTGGGAGAGAGACGCAAGGCATCGGCGGGCCTCTCTCGTTCGGTGACTCATCGTTACGTTACGAGCGTTACCTTTTTCATAAGTGACTCCCAGCCGCAACCTAATTTAAGACGTTGTCACGTCAAAACTTACAGATAAGGATGCCAAATAGTCTGTAAACTGACATATATTAAAAAGGTTAACATTTAATTCAAAAATGGGTTGAAAGTCAGTGGAAATTTCGATATTCAGATAAAATAACACGAATGACGTCGTAACATGATCTCTATTAGTTCTTGCGTAAACTCTGTATAAAGCATTTTGGCTACTGGTATATTTGAAAATTAGAAACGAGGCAATATGAAAACGAAATGATAGAAAACAGTAAGGGTGTAAATAAGAAACAGCGGATAATTACGGTGGAGGAATAAACAACAAAAAGTATTCGGAATCAAAAAAATTTAATTAGGCGCGCAACTTCACAAGCGGACCTCACCCTGTCAAACAGCCTGACACGCGCATTGTGAATGCATGAGAACTCAAAATTAAATGCATCTCATTTGGTGATTTCGGTACGACTGATTTCGCTAGGTCATTGTAGAGGATTCACCTGTTTGCCCTCGACTCTAACGGATGCGGGCGCGAGCGGGCCCGGCTGTTTGAGTTACGACTGAATACTGCCAACGAGTGACCAAATAAATTGAAATAATAGGATACTGATATATTTATGTTATATGGATTTACTAATATTATATGTGGTCACAGACCGATATGAAATTCTTTGTGGGACTCTAAGTTCATGGATATAGATCTTATTAAACAGAACGTAATATAAAAAGTTTTGAATAAAATAATTTGTGTGGTGTTTATGTCAAAATTATAGAAATGAAAATTAATACGAATTTATGATTTTGAAAAATATATAATAATTTATTACATCGATGTTATATAATTAACATTATTTTCGAGGATCACTAAAGGACAAAATTTTTATTTTGAAATGTATAATGCTTTTCTGTATTAATGAAATAGGGTAAGTTACAATATATTATTTTATTAATATAGAAATCGATATTATATAGAATACTTATAAGAATAAAATATTATATATTCACATTTATGAATTAATAATTCAGTGGAATTTTGCTTTGATTGGACTTCTTCATTGCTATCGTAATGTAGGTTGCACTTAATTTTTAAACTGCCAACTAAAAGATGGTGGCCTGTTTTTTCCAAATCATTATGCAACAATTGTTTTAAAAGATGAAAGAAGACAGTCACTGCAAATTATTTTGTACTCTAGGAATTGTTTGCTTCTTTTTGGAAAAAATAGTGAAAAATTATTTCACAGTAGAACTTCCTTCATCACGACAACGTCTCGTCGCATACCGCCAGACAAACAACTGTCTATTTGGGGACGTTAGGTATAGAAATACTGATTCACCGCCTTACATTTCCGACCACGCGATTTTAATGTTTTAAAATAAAAGAAAAGCTTCGAGGAAAGTGGTTTACAGACGCCGAGGAAGCGGCGGTCTGTACGAAAAGGCCCGTGAAACGACCTCCGTGCGAATGGGCAAAGTGTTTCTCCAGTGGTTGCAGCGAATGCAGCGACGTATTTAACTCAACGGACGCTATTATGAAAACGATTATAATAAAATATCACTAGACTGCTCAGTTTTGATGTCAAGCACTTTCAAATCGACGCGAGTATTGTAAGAACTAAACAACAAGTTTATAGAAAAGGAAATATATGATGTAAATAAATCTGTATTGAAGTATGGTCTGGAGGTTTTCCGATCCAGCGTCAAAGGAAAACTCAAAACATCTTAATATTATCATTATTATCTTCATTCCAGATAAAACGTTATGTTTTTATTATTTATATGAATTTACATTTGTACAATAACATAATTTATTTAGTTTACCTGTACGCGTTGAATCGGATAGTATTTATTTATACTAGCTTTTGCCTACGCCTCCGCCCACGTGACTAATTAATTCTTTCATCTTCGACATCGATCGCTCAGGCTTTCAAACACGATCCAGATCTTGTCCCTTCTTTCGGTTTCAGCCCATTCCGAGTCTGGTCCCATTCTAAATTCCGGTTCTGTTCAAATTAAACATAATTCGCCCGCAATCCGCCCGTGTGGATTCTTTCATCTTTACATCGATCGATAATTTTATCCGGCCTCGGTCCTATCTTCATCTCCATACCAGAACAAACCCATATCCTTACACCGAAAACGCACGTAACACCGTTTTTTATTACGTGACGATGTCGTTTACGCTCTTGATCCTGATTCCGGTCCTGTTCGGGATTGCGATCCTGAAATTATGTTGAGTTTGAACCTCTGGAACATTGCAGTTACTAATAACCGATCGATATAATAAAGGATTCGTTCCTTCGATCACGCAAGCGAAGCCACGAGCAAAAGTTATTGTATTCGTAAATTCTAGTCTGTATGTTATCCTGATGTATGAGCTACATAATTGTAAAGTTTCAACAAATTTTGTTCATCAGTCAAAGTGTAATTAGGTAACAAACATCCAAACATACGAACATTCACATTTATAATATTAGTAGGATATACATTAACATAATTTTTATAATATAATTTACGCATATTAGATTTGGATTGAGTTTCATCGTTAAAGCGTACGTTTACGTCAAAGACCTTGAAAGTTTCCATCCTTTACCCTTTACCCTTGGTACCTTAAATGTCGGGATTTTGTAAGCGTTTGTTTTCGACCCTCGAAAGGTATTATTACTGAGCACCTGCCCCGCGTTAAGGGAGGTTTTATAGCAGCCTACACAATTATGCTTTTGTACTATTATATTTATATGTACAATATACATACAATGTACAATGTACATTTGTAATATAACAAAGCTTTTATGCTGTAAACAAATAAGCTCAACACTTTTAGAAATATTGTTTTACACAATTTTAATCTGTATTCTGTTCGTTGTTCTGCAAAAATACGTATTTTTGTCTCTTGCAACAAAGAAGGGCTAAAACAACTATATTGTGACGTCAAGGAGCGGAAAATTTCAACTGAATAATATCTTCTTAAAATATTCCTAAAATCACACAACCGTGAACAACATTTTAATGTATGATTTTCATTTATAACAACAAATTAAATATACTTACAAACACAAATTCATAGCAAAATAATAGAGTACATCATTTAAATAATTTACGATTATTACACCTACTATATATTAAAATACATTAAAACTTAATCGATAGTGTCGAACAAGAGACACATTTTACTTTCTTACAAATTACCGTAATTTCAATGCATATCGTTTACCATAAATCATTAACCGTATTTTTATCGTAACTGGAGCAATTAACACCGACAGACGGCAGAGCAGGCGGCCGATTAAGATCTAAATCGAATATTTGAAGGGCCCAATTTGACCCATATGAGCTCCGTTATAAAGTACAAAATATATTCGACATATCGGAAAATATATTGCTTTTCGGCGTTAGTTAACAAAACATTAGCTCGCGTCGGACTGACTGCAAAATCTTGTAGCGGGCTCAACTAAGAATAATGCGGTAGGTATTGCGTGTGGTGACTCCGCGATGTGGGTTAATCCAACTTTGACTCATTTCAACGTATGAAATGGTAGGTTTTAATAGGCGCGTGCGTTAATACTAAGAAATGCATATTATTATTTTATGTACCTTTATTCAAATTTTTCTGACTTTTTACGAGTAGAAAGTTCGAAGTTTTCCAAACGAATATTACATTATTTTTATATATAAATTATGTTTCAATTTTGACTCGTTAGTAATAAAAGAATAGAGACCCATAACATTATTTTCTCTTATAGTTACAAATAATATTATCTTATAGTTACAAATAATATTAACATAATAGGGCATATGTTATTGTCCATTAATATATGTATATAAATAATATGTACAAATTGTAAACCAAAGCCCCTACTGGCCCAGTGCGACTTAAATATATATCTTACTTTCTTTAAAATCAATCTACACTAATCGCCAACAAAAACATACCGCATACAGTTAGTAATGGAGCTTTCAAAAGCAAAACATACAATACAAATGTAATTATCATTTGATACACACTAATTTAGATAAGCAAGCATAATAATATATTTAGCTTCGTAAATACATTCGAATCGAGACTTCGGAATGTAGATCGAGTGCTATTAACTCATGATCTATAGATCGTAGATCCTGCCGGCGGTAGTGAGGGGAATGGTCGAGCACGCCGGATATGAACTCTGTCCGCCATTAGATGTAGCGTTAAAAATAATTCGGTGGTTAACCATAATCTATATAAAGCGAAGGAATGACGTTGAAAACGAAGATTTAAAGCGATACCTCTAAACGGCCGCCGCTAGCCACGACCGGGCAACGGGGGAAGAACGAGTGTCATCACGAGCTATGACTGTTGATGGGAGTGTCGACATCGAAGACGCCGGATAAAACCCGCGTAAGTGCCAGATTTAATTGCAGTTTTACAACGAATTCGCTTCATCGGGTAAACAACGCAACAACGCTATGCACATTCGTTATGTAATACACATAATAATAAATCATCTATTTTATGGCTCAAAACTTCATAAATCAGGCCGTTTTTGAATTATAGCAAAAAAATTATTCTCACGTCACAATCGTTCGGTGGAAGTGGTTGTTACCAAGAGAATTACAGAAATATCACAATAATTTGCAAATTAAGGATTGTTAATATTTACCACTGCTTGATATTTTGGTGTTTGATGTTTGATGAATCTAACAGTAATGTTACTGTTAGATTTATCATAAGGATCTTATGATCAATCGATCGCAAATATAAAGATAACTATTATGTCCATGCAGGCGAAGTTGCGTGCTAAAACAAGGATTAAAAACAGTTGAACAATAATTCTTTAAAATGAATAAAATAATTTAAAACTAAAGTCGAAATCTATTGAATAATCTACTGAAATAACATATTGAAATAAAATAAACAACGACTCTTTAAAACAATACAGACTTGTTTTATTTACTTTCATAAGTTGACTAACATTTTAACAGAACATAAGTTCAATAGAGCTTTATTGAATGTGTAGGCAAAAATTTAAGAAATTTGAAAAATTAACCGTAATGTATCGAGTACTTTCAGTATCGCAACTTATTAAGTACATTACCTACCGTTCGCCGCGTAATAGTACGGCGGCGACCGCAAATATGGCGCGCGATGCAGTGTTAAGTTACATAATAAAGTGCGCCGGTGCATCGAATCGTACCAAACGCAGACCAAAACTAATTGCATTTCACAATGTAGAGAGGTCGCTACGAATAAAATTTTATAATGAAAATATATCAATTTAGCTTGCACATTCAAAAGTGGTTACTTTTATATATGTATATAATATTAGTGGATAACATTATTATTCTGAAAGAAGCAATACACTTGCTTCCGTAATGGCTTTGCTTGTGTGCAGGTATATCAATTTCATTTTTGGTGCTTCTGTGAATTCATTTTCTTTGCATTTCAATGCGAATATATTGATTTATGTTGAAAGCCGTTAAACGAATACCGGACAGACAAATACTGACAATACGTTTATTTTCAGCGACAAATTGGGCGAAGTATTGAATCAAGCTATACCACAGTTATTATTGTATAGGTCGTGTTTTATTTGATAATACTAATAATAGATTACTAGGTAAGTATAACATCGATTTATAGAAATGGAGTTAAGGGGACATACCCAAATTACGTGACCCATATATTACAATTTTGACACCTTTAGGTGACCAAGCGTAGTTTTGCTAAAACACTTCCCACTTTCACGTAGTAATTCAAAGTTTTCTCTAACAGAATGTTAATATAATCAAGGAGAAAAACCTTATTTTAAGAGCGCCGCTGCCCCCGGCGACCAAGCGTGGTATTGTGGTATTTTGAAGACCCCCACCCCTGAATCGGTCACGTAATATGGGTATGTTCCCAAAGCAGGTACCAATTCCTATCCTATAAAATTAGGTTGTTGTTGTTGTCGATAATTTCCGTGCAAGTAGATCTGTCTCATTGCTAATGATTGTATCTCGTTTCGAAAAATTGCCAAAGATACTCTAATGGTTTACAATAATGACGTAAGGCCAACGTTTTTATCCTATACGTGGTGCCGTATGTGTACACATTTCAATAATTCCTTCGCTGCCTACATTTATTGAATGCCGTACTCGAGTATTTTCGAAAACCTTTTTTTACGAGAATCTCTCGAAATATTTCATAGCTCTACCCCACAATTTTATTCGAAAAATTACGACCAGTAGCAATAGGACCGATTAAAGAATTATTGAAGTGAAACTTTTTATCGGGGTTGAGAAAAATTTAGTGTAACATTTTTCGTTACCCGTCACATTTTTCCGTTACGCGCCATCTTTTTCTTATCCCTACCACGCGTGATTCGAAGTATACTTTCTCCAGCGGAGTAGGGATTGGTAAATGTCTCCAATGTATTTTGCGGCCCGTTTTGAGTAGTTACATTTTTAAGGTTATTTCAGGTTAACCTTAGTTTTTGATTGTAAATATCAGTGAGTTGCCATTAATTACAAAAATATATAATAACGATAACAATAATAGTAATAATTCTATTATAATTAATGAAATGCTATAATCTTAGTAGCAGAAAGGTGAAATAATTGTATTATTTTTGTATCCATGTCTGTGATAATAAAAGCCTTTTGCATAAACTTTATCTAATTTAGCTTTATTCAACCAATTTCTGTGAAGTTGTAAATAGTAAATCATTTTTCGAAAAATGATGTCATAAAGAAGTTTCACTTCTTACGTGTGTACACTAATACACACACACTTTTTTTTTTGATTTTAGGGTTCTGTACGTAAGAATAAAAAAAAATTGGTCAAGAGTATCTCAGACCATGTTCATTATAGGGTTCCGAAGCCATTATTACAAAGAAATGCACTACAGATGAAATAAGTACGTTCTTTATCTATATTTCCCGCACATAATAGTTATAAGCACTTTATTCGCTTATAACTACAAAAACCAGTAGGTATGTCACCTATTACTATTAAACTAGTGTAAACTAAAGTGCATCAGCAAAAGAGCGTATCCTCATGGCACTTACGTTTTTGTTGAGAAGCGCAGTTTTCGACAATAATTCAAAACGGTATAACCGATCATGTTCAAAATCATTTTCGTTGAATGTATTTATTAAGCGTTACCTTTATTATTTTTTCATATTTTATGGACATACTTTTAGAAAATAGAGGAGGGAGACACAATTTCTGCAATTTTCGAAGCGATTATTTCCGATATTATTCACGAGACCCCATGTCAGATAACTCTTGTGTCTCTGTCTGTCCCTGTCACAAGCAATTTGCTATGAATCTACTGGACCGATCGAGTCGAAAAATTGGTACATATACGAACCGCGTGACACAAACAGACGTGTGTGACGTAAATAAATAGCTTTTGAATATGGGGTCACTTTTGGGGACATCTGACCCCGAAAATTGAACTCCAAATAGTTCTTTACTTTCAAATTACAGAAAACCTTTAAGAAGTCTATGCTCTTAAAATAACATGGAAAATCTCTCAATATTATATACAAACTTATATATGCAGTTATTTTAGTTACTACAAACAAAGTGTTAGATATAAAAAAAATGGTACATAATGTACATATTATTGAAGGAAACCGTCTTCACGCGATTTTAACTCGCACTTGGCCGTTTTTTTTTATTTCATTTAATAACGCTATTGTCCTTGAGAAGGAATAAAATGCTATTATTTTTAAGTATTTATCTATAAAAATAAACAAAACATAAATGTTTTTGAATTGCCGATTAAGTAAGAAATCAGCAAAAGAAACAAATTTAAAAAATTTTTGATAGTATAAAATTTTGGTATATTTTACCGATTTTAATTTTGTTTTCGACTTTCTATATTATATTTAAGCCAATTATATATTTGAACAAAAATAATATTGTCAATATCACTCAATACTTTATTGCAACAACAACTTGCAGTCGCTAAAACAGTTTCTTTTTTTGTATGAACATGTATTGATGCAGGTTTCTTTTTATTGAATTTACGAAACCACTTAATCGTCCCTATCATCTTTTATACTAAAATTCCATAAAAATAACCATGAAGACTGACGCTGATACTCTCAGAATCATATTAAATCGCTTACATTCAAAATAGCAAGAGTGTAATGAAACAGAAACATATTGTGACAATACTTATGAACAGATTCTACCATTATTTTACTAGATGAAGAACTTTTATCATAATCGGTTTCGTCGTTTCAGTTTATTAGCAATAAACATATTGACATACACACTGAACATTTGTATGCATTACCATACATACTCTTTGCCAAAAGTATACTTCGATATATCTTTGATCAGATCATGATAAAATAAATATGTAAGTATGTAAAGCAAAAGGTTATAATACACTTGACACGGAATCGCAAGAAGCAAGTCGTTTCCATACATGGTAACAAGTACGCGGAACTCATACACATATGGTCACTGTCAAAGAATAATAACGACAGTACGTCCCTGAATAATATTATAAATGTATTTTATAGTCCAGCTTTAATAAAATATGATAAATGAAATTAAAAATACGTAAGTCCATAAAGAAAAATTAATATTAACGTTCTTAAATTAATCAACGAAGTATTTTTTTTATATGAATTCTAATAAGTTACGTGGGCACCACTAAACTTGTTCATAAAAAATAATTTACGAGACACTGTCGAAACGTATAACAGCGCGGTGTTTACTGAATTTGTACAATTCGCACGTAAGTGTGCAAAACACGTAATATGTATATGCTTTAGGAACTTAGACGTCGATTTCATTACTATATACATCTAATAAGCTTAATTGCAACTTGACAAAACTAGATAGTTTAGACAAACGAAACCTATTGAAACCCGGTGTCTTGGTAGTCTTGTAAATAGAATTGAAAATACGGTAATTTTGGTTTTACAGTGAATTTAAAAGTTTTTTTTTTTGGTATTTTTCAGATAAAGGGTTATATATTATGAAAACATTATACATTAGTATTTTTAAAGGTATTTAGTTTTGCCAATAAATCACTATATTCTACCTTATTTTCATTTACCTTAGGTGTGAATGTTTTTCTGCCAGCCACCGACCTCTTCTCTCCAACGTTTCTCTTTCAAATACTTTTGTTGCAATCCTAGACTTCCTTTAACGTTTTAACATTTGTGTTTGCATTCCCTACGTTAATAGAATCCTACTTATTCCAATCATTGATATATATATGCGATCACAACTTTATATATATATTTATTAAGTTGTGATCGCAGACCAATATCAATGCAATAAATTTCTACCATTAATTTAAAATTTAATTATCAGCAAAATTGTACTTATTTAGCAGTTTTAATATCATATCAATATAAAATATTAGTACAGGAAGTACAATAAAATGTTTTCGTATTTCGTGTCTACTTGGGTAGTGTTTATTTTGTCGTGTTTTATTTAAGACGTATATTTATAATCGCGAGAACAATCGAACATTGCCTTAATGGAAGGCAAATTTCAAAATCCATAATCATCAACTGGTACAATTTACAGTCTTATTATAATGACCTTAATAAATTGTTCTCATTTTCGATATTAAGTACTTTCTTAAATCGATTTAAATAAATATATCAGGTTTGACATATGATACGTAACGTGCAGGATTAATATGAAATTTTCTTAAATACGGTATTCTGTTTTCACTGTCTCTCAGAGACAAAGGGCATGCATGTTAAAAACTTAAAATATATGGCAGTAATCATTTGGTAATCTTTGCAACGAAGAACGGACAACGCCGCGCTGTCTGCGCTCGCGACAAATCTCATGCCGTTATGTTAATGTCATTGCTTGCCATCGATCAAACACTTGTTTCAGTACAATTGCAAAATTACTTAATAACAGAAAGAAAAAGTCCGTAGAGGTGGAATCTCATATCGTATTAAAGAATTGTTTCTGTACATAGGTCCTATTTAATTTAAAATTTTATATTTTAAATATAATATACGCTATCATTTAATGAAATGTCCGTATGTATGTATTTTTGACATGAAAAAAAACGAAAATAATTTAAAATGTTTTGACATTGAAAATTTTAAATATATATATATATTTAAAATTTTCAAATTATATTTAAATATGTATTTTATCATAAGCTTCACTATTCAACAGCGAATATGCTTGGTAATTCATGAAATACATACATCACCTGTGAAAAAATAAAATCAAGCAGTTGTTTTTTTTTAATATTGTAAATAACATTATGTGAAGTAATTTAATCATGAGAAATTTATTTATCTGCACATATTTCACATCAGGCATGTTTTAGGTATTGTTGTTGGTGGTGGCCTAGTTCTAACAATCTAAAATTACCTCCCATTTTAATATAGCTTCAGGGTTTGCTATGGCAGCAATAACGTCTTCAGCGTCAGTGCCGGCTGCGCGGGCGCCTGCGCGGAGCGTTTCTAAAACAAACGGACCGAAGAATCTATTTCGGACGACGAAGGGCCAATACAAAGTGAGAGCTTTACGCGACAAAACAATGAGCCTGAGAAAGGCGTAATTTCCGGAATAGCTTTATGATAATGTTTGCGCCTATCTTATCACAAGTAACAACAACTTTGATAACCAAACGATAGTGATTTTTTTTCGATTTATTGATAACATAGCATATTTCCTTTTGATTAATGTTCATAAAATATAATGGAAAATATAGAGGTGGTTCCTCGATGGTTGAGAACGTCATTTTCAAACCAAAAAGTAGCGAGTTCTTATCTCACCACAGGAGAATCGTAGGAAGAGCCTTCGCTCGCCTGTGTCAACGCGTCTTAGATACAAGGATTAAAAACTGTGGGAGGGTATACCTAAGTAGCGGGATAATTGATGCTCGACACACAACAAGAAGAAAATTGGGAAAATAAATGAATTTCGTTATGATTATTTGATACGTACTCAGCAAATTATGCCTGACGATTATTGAAACAAAGGGTACGAATTAATTCGGAGAAAATCGTCCATTCTGTACTTGATTCGTCGGGTCTTAGTCGTCACACTGCTAAAGCATACCCGCCAATATCTGTTTTTATTTCGGATCGCATGTGGACTTCGAAGGCGAAGGCTTTAAAGGAACTTGAGAAACCTTAAGAAGGAGAGAAGCCCGAAGGCGTGAAAACGCCGGTCGGACGGCTGCCGCTGAGGACGGCCATCATCAGTGCGTGACAACATGCCGCACCGGCGCGGTACAACGTGCTCCGAGGCACAACAGAGGAAATGCTTTAATTTGACTGAAATTAAATCGTTCGGTTCACCCAAGGCCGGAACCTGAATGCAGTGCCTTCCGATTCAAAGGCGACGCTTTCTGACAACTTGACTACCGTTCTTAAAGCATTGGTGTTGTTTCGTTCTAATATCGTATATCTACATTATTTTCAAGAATGTTGAAACTTCGAGTCGAAAAGTATTAAAAAGACAATCTGCAAAAGATCCTTAAACCCTTTGACGCACATTGCATTCTAGGGTCAAACTTAATGTTTTAAATTTGGCCCTTTTAACAGTCACTTCGATAAGGCGCTAAGATAAAAAGCCTAAATCTGTGATGATCACTGTTTTTGCATACCACCTTAATGTTGTCAGGAATGAGAATGCGGAATATTTTATACAATATATCCCATGTGATGAATAGTGTTTATCGATCTGTCGATTCGGAAAGATCGGCGGATAGACAGACGACCAGACGGAACTGCAGCCTGTCGGGACGTCTATATCTTAAACTTATTATTATACAACCTCCATAACTTACGTCCTGAATTACCCTCAAGTCACACTAAATGCTTTGAGCTTATTAAAGCTCAGGCACTGTAGAGTCGAGAATTTATTTTAATAATATTTAAGTAGGCATTTAATCGGTGCGTATTATATCTGTCTTGTAAATTGCTGTGTTCCTGAGAATCTGCAAATTATAATGATATGATATAAAATGGACCGCAATTTCAAAAGGCAAGTCGGTTTTTACATGAGACGAGAGAGTCGGTTTATTACGTCTAAAAGAAATAAATGAGTATAATTTAAGGTTATTAAATGTGATATTACCGATGAAACCCTTTATCGCAATAATTTTAAATACCAATAAAAATCATACTCTATACATATATTTAAGCATATACATTAAATTATGTAATGGTTTTACAGTTATGTAAAAACAGATACCTGTATTTTACCATTATTAAATTATATAAAATATAAGTTTAAAAAATTATTTACCTAAAAATTATAATTTTCGGTGAAAATGTTCTTACGAAGAATCTAGTACAAATAATGAAGTACTGAGAAAATGTTGAAATAGAGAAGTGCTTGGCAATTAACATATTTGTTTGAATCAATTTTTTAACTTATTGCTCGCTTTTTCATCTTATTTCATCTTCCCAAGCAAGTGACCAAGAAGATGAAACGGAAGAAGTCTTTATAAAGCGTGATGCTACAGTTGCTTTTCAAAATTGCTTATTAGATGAGTATTAAGACGATATTAAATCATTTTGGGCTGTCTTTTCGTGATTTTTTTTGTTGCTAGTAGATTGTGAGCATTATGAGTGGAAAATGTTATGAATTGAAAATTAGCAAAGTTGATTAGGTATCACTCGTAGATAGACTAAATGTATGTAGTACATACGGTATAATGACAATAAATAGACTAGGTTTGTAATTGTTATAATACGCTAAGCTAGTATAACATATAACAAGTACATTATTTTGAAGAGTTTCAAACAAAATAATTCGTCATCGGTATTCGGTATTCAAATAATCGGTCATTTAAAGCTATAAACATAATGTCATATGAGATTTATTATTTTCAAACATAAAGCCATACAAGTAAATTTTAATCAATACCATCTGTTTATATGATAAATTAAATTTGTGCTGAGTTTGCAGAAACCGTTCTATACATTTGCGTAATAGTCCATTGGAGATGTTTAATCGAGCGTGTTGTACAATAAATTAGTCCATGACGGCTGACCTCTGTGAATTTAATGAGTGGATTCAATATTGTGCATGTCGACTCGCCCATAAACGTCAATTTATTATTCATGCATTCAAGGAATGCACCAAAGATTCGGTAATAGATAATTATTTAGAAAAAATACGCAGATAATGCCGAGCACCTATTGCATATACGCATTATATGGAATGTGTTATATGCATACAATTAAGTATGTATACTTATTTGTAAAGGCAAACGTGCTGTAAGTAAGTGCATAAGAGGTGTGCTCCACATAGATATAGTAGAGCCGTAAAAAATGAGAAGAACAATTTTAAGAAAAATAGTTATATCCTGCATGCGACTTCGCCTGCGTGTAAATAAAATAAATTCTTAGATGCTTTATAACAATTCCATTTTTATAACAAATCCTTATTCTGCTTTGCAATTCTAGTTGCGTACGCGATATCGGTGTCCATTCCGTCGGCGAAGACTAAATCGATCATAATACACAAAAATTCGTTATTTACAAATATTACATTTTTAACTGCCTTCATGAAATAATTCCCTTCTGCGGCACCCTTGACATATAAACAAAAAATAAATAAATAAATCTTCTGTTATAAGATAACAAAAATATTACATTTTTAACTACCTTCATGAAATGATTCCCTTCTGTGGCACACTTGACATATAAATAAAAAAAAATAATAGATCTCCTGCTATAAGATAAAAAAAATATTACATTTTTAATTGCCTTCACGAAATGATTCCCATTAGCAAATTTTTTAGCATCATATTTAAAAAAAACAAATGATGTTAACGATGTGAAATGCGATTAGGTCGGTGGTGCTAAATTCATTGCGTTTAATCGGCGACAAAATGAATTTGAGTCGGTGACGGTCGGCCAAAGTAAACGAAATTACTTTGAGTCGAATTCATTTATTTTCAACATGCACTGTGAAATATTACGGTCTGGCTTTTAAACGAGCAAATATAAAATAGTCACCAGCAGGTCTAACTATTAATGTGTAAAATGAATCTATGATTGTGGTTTGTTCTAAACCGACTACGGCGAATGTAAAAGAGGTGTGATGTAAAGTCTTTTAAACTCTATTTCTCCTGCTTACAATCAAGACAATAAAATTCAGGACATGATGTCGATATAATCGATTACTCCTTTGTGTCAAACCTAAACTAATAACTTACCTTTTATAATCCAAAATTGCTGACAATGAAAACAATGTGATGTTTATTATATTTTATTGATTGAATAATTATAATCGTCATTATAATGTTAGATGCGTTTTGGACATTCTTTTTAATCCTAATAACCAGTAGATAGAAGACACGGACGTATTTTAAGTGTAATTCTATTACCTACGAAATAAAACTATTTTTGATTCGATTTCATTAAGGAATTTGTTCTAATTGCACGCGAGCGGAATCGAGGGATAAAGCTATAATACATATTGAATCCTACCGAAATAACGCATTCCCATGTATACCTAAAAAAATCATGTAAATCAGACTAGCAGTTCTCTAGTGATGAGCACAAAATGGACAGATAAACAGAGAGACGTTATGTTTTGTATATAGTCTGTATAGACGATCTGCCCGACACCGCATAATACGTGTTCTGCGGCGCAACGTTCCAACTAAACTTAAGAATTGAATATATTTTGATCCAGTAAGTCGGAATTTTACTGAAAGCTTCACATTTTTCGAATTACTTATTTTTGCGGTGCGCTTGCAAACGAATACACAAATACACAACATTTTCTAATTCTTTTTTTTATGTTCTTTATGTTTCACGTTTTCTAGTTAATGTGCAGACACCTGAAGTCTAGAATTGTATTATATGCACAGACAATCACAAAAATGTCTTACTGTATGTAACGAATCCACACAAACAGAATAGGAACCCACCCTCCCGAGGTGCGTATTAGGCTGTTTTACGGCTATTTTTATTTATTTAGACACTAAACTGAAGCGCGTCAGAGTGTTGTTTCATGGCACATCTCCATTTGTAACCTTATGCCGGCAGTTCAAAGGCCGGAAACGCCGGACACCTGCCCGTCTGTTTGTCTGATGGCGCTACCGTACTGACGGCGGAGTTTGATTACATACTCACGACTCGTTTCGTTTCGGGGGTGTCTGAGACCATCCAAGGTATTGATCAAACTGCAATTCTATATGGAAAAGAGTACTTATATCGGGTTGATTTTCTAATTGTACCCTGTGCAATTTTGATCGAAAACGCCTGTTTTAATTTGATAATTCGTCAAAAGAACGGGGATGGGAGGGTGGTCAAGGCCTCGCCTACGAATCTAATAAAAATATCGAGTTCGAATCCCGGTCAATGGTCAGTGATCAATGAGTTTTTAAATGAAATCAAATTGAACATAAACATGTTTCGACTTCAGAGATCATGTAAGCCATCGGTCCAGGCGGTGGCGACACCTGGCTGCCGCTCCGGACTGGACAAGCGTAGAAGACATTCAAATAACGACCCTTTTAAGTTTTTTGTTAATCTCGAAAAACATTATAGTTTTACTAGGTACAATTTTGGTTGTTTCATCACAATAGCAATGCTTTTGATGTATTTTGAAATAGTACCTCTACTATTCGTTCACACGTCTAAGATTATAACAAATCATTTGTGTGATATTCCGTAAAGCGCCTCTACCGGTTTTGGAACGAACTAAATGTTGATAGTTTCAAGCATATATAGGTACAGTGACCTACGAGACGAGCGTTCAAGCCCCGATGGCCCGCCTAGCGTTTTTGGTTGTCCACTGCCTTCGCTTGCAACGATTAGACGAAAACATCGTAACGAACCTGACATATTGCAGAAAATTTGTCAGAACTTTCGGACCGGTAAAGTCATCAACGCACAATGGATTTGCGCTTAAAATAACACTGTTCTTAGAATAGACACGTACGCAGTTACGCGTATTTGCATAGATTAGACAAGTTAGTGACTTCTTGAGAAGTATCTGAATTATTATGGAAATAATAATCCACCTTCGAGCAAGTGCTTACAGCGTGTTTACGTCGTCCGTGCATACAAAGTACGCAAATTTGTACGTCAGCATAAATGTGACAAATAAATCAACTAGGCCGAGATGGTAGCTTTTCAAAATTTCTCTAATTTCAGTTTTTAAAGTCCAATTGAAATTTTATTTCCAGAAAATTGACGTCTCTAGGAAATCGGATTTTAACAAATAGTACGCGATAAGGGAGTATTTTAGTCGACTAATATTATTATTATCTTATTTCTCAACCAGTAACTTTACCAAAGTAAACTCATTTATGAACTTGGGAGACGTGTATAAGTAAGTTATTTGAATTGTGCTGTAAATGTCCCCTTTGAAAAATACTTACGCTTTGGTTTGTTACTAATTCATTATTCCTGTTATATAGCTTTTCTTGTTAAACACCTTATACACCATTATTCTTTAAATATTATAAAATATTAAACACCTTATACACCATTATTCTTTAAATATTATAAAATATTTACAGTAAAATCAGTAATCGAAAA
>BGZK01003595.1:0-22420 GCA_005406025.1 Eumeta japonica
TTGCTCACTATTTATCCTATTTCATTGCACCACCATTTGATAAATACACACCTTTGAAGAGGCGAGCTAAGAACATCAATTGAAGAACTGGCAGCATCTTTGAAATTCTTCAAAAAGCTCTATGTAGTAGAGGGTTCTAAACGATCTTCGCATAGTAATGCCTATTTCTACGGTCTGTGGAATTCCAAACGGATTGTGCTTTTCGATACTCTTTTGCTAAATAAAGGCAAAAAAGATGATTCCGAACTAAAAGAAGAAGACAAGGGAAAAGGCTGCACAAATGAAGAAGTTTTGGCTGTTCTGGGCCATGAATTGGGTCACTGGAAATTGGGTCATGTTACCAAAAAACATAATTATCATGTAAAATAAATTTACATTATTCCTCGTATTCAATTATTGCTTTAAATATGGACCATTCTACGAGGCTCTTGGATTCGCTCCTGGTGTACGACCAATTTTAGTAGGTCTCTTTATTGTGTTGACTTATGTCCTGGCTCCCTACAATGCCATACTTAGCTTTGCCATGACCATGCTTTCCAGACGTTTTGAATATCAAGCTGATGAATTTGCTCATAAATTGGGCTTTACCGAACAACTACAAAAAGCATTGATTAAACTTAATTTGATAATTTAGGATTCCCCATATATGACTGGTTATATTCATCCTGAATCATTCTCACCCAACACTTCTGCAGTGTACACTGATTGAATGAGTTGGAAAATGCAGATAAAAAGACAAACTAAATATTACTTTTATTCAACTAATTTTCGACACCGAACGAACGGAAATAGTTGAAAAGATTTCCATACAAAATAAATTACTTATAGACGGAAGACTAGGAAAATATTTCTAAATTTTTAAACTTTTTTTTTTTTTAATTTAAATAAAGAGAAGCTAGTACATGTATAGCATAGATTATTTTTATGCTGTATTATTGAAGTAAAAACGTTTTTTTTGAAATTGTAAAAGGTAATTGGAATATAAATCAAAAAGTTCTGATGAAATGGTTACAAACATGAAACCAAAAGTGTAATCTTTGTATAGATGCATTATTGTTATAGCATTTAATACAGCTTATAGCTTTGTTTTTAAATCTTTTAGAGAACGCATTAAACATTATAAATTTATCAATCGAAATGAGTATCACACATTGTGTTTTAAAACCAAGAGTCGTTCGTTCGACTTTAACCGAAATTATTTGTGTTTAAGAAATTAATAAAAAAATACTGACTATTGAATGCAGATATATGTATGTATGTATATGTTTTATCTTTTATTGATTACTTACTAAAACTATTTTATTTCAATATTTTGATTTTTCAAGTCGTGTACATACATATTTACATATGTGTTTATATGAAAAGTTAAATATTTGGTAGCAGTTTTTTATTTAAACTTATTTCAAACATCTTGTTGGTTTGCATAAACACATTTAATACGAAAAAACAAATTTCAAAATTTTGTTGCCGTATCAAATGTATTTAGGCGAACGCACCAACATGTTCGAAATAGTAAAAGCACAGCAATTCTTCTTTCTATTACTACATAAAAGATTTATATTGTCGCTATTTTACTTGTATAAATCATATATCTATGTATGTACAGTGTATATGTTAAACATCACGGGGGCCCTTATTTTGTGAACATTGAAAATTTTCCGCGGCATTGTCCTTTTCGTATAAGATTTACGAGGTCACTACGCTCTGTTAAACTTAAGAAAATTAGTGTCATTCAAATTGATGTCTTAACTATTACTAGTGTTTAAAAAATTCAGAATAAATTTGATTATACAATTAACGAAACTTGAGTAGAAAAAAAAAACGAAAAATCACAAACTGATTAATGATTTATTTAGCTAAACTCATTTTGATGATTTAAGGGAAGACACACTTTTATTTAGACAATCGGCAAAAAAGACATACAACGTTTAATTGGTTTTGTCAATAAAACAAAAAATTTATGAATATAAAGATAAAGAAAATTTTCATTCATAGTCATTGTTGTTGTGTTCTGGTCCACCTTCAGCTGTCCATAGGCTGTTGTTTGTTATAGGCACAATTATAATTCAAAAAGATATTTTATAATGTATTTAAATTGGCTTTAGCTGAGGGTGGTAATTTTTAAAGGAATAGTTTGTCTATGTGAGCATGACATAAGTCATGCTTTAGTCTATCAAGAAACCCGTAAACTTCTGCCTGTTATTTTTCAACGTCATCTACACCGAAGGCAAGACTACGTTCCACTGATTCCGATATTTCATCAGAAACTGCATAGACATAACAATCCCATAAATGAACTCAAAGATAAAATTAACCCATAATTACATTTAGCATCTACATGCAAAGCAAAATATTTTAAAGTGTAGTCGCGACAACAATGTGCTAAAATGTTTTGTTGGTTATAATTTGTAATATTAAATTTTGCTATCGACGCCTATGTTACGTAAAATTCATGGAAATAATTGAGCTTAAATTTGTATTTTATGATAACAGTTACTATCCGTCCTAACGTACATGTTCATCAACGTACATACAAAGTCGTTTTCATTGCTTTATATAACAAGAAACCTTCGTAAAACAATAATAGTTTTCACAACCTTCTTAACTAAATAAAGGGAATTAAATAAAATAATTGGGACGAGGTTAGTCAAATAAAGTTTGTTATAAAGAAATAGAAATACAAAGAAACATCTTCAAAACTACAGCCTAATTCTTCGCAAATTTATTGCTTTTCCTTGTGTAGTTGTGTGCAGAGTGGGGAGGACAGATGTATTATAAATAAAATAAATCGTTCGGTGAAGATTATATGTACATATATCATTAATTGAAAAGCAATACAAGCATTTCTTTTAAGTTTCTTTCGTTGAGATCAGTGTTAAAACGTTCTAACCAGCCATCACAATGCTATTAAATAAGCTCGAGGAATCGGAGTTTAATAGAAATGCTCTTCCATATCACCTGTGTAAATTTTATAATTTAATCGTCGCACGCAAAACCGATTATAAAGCTATATTGTATTCATTAAAACCAGATTTATTCGTTTATTAAACCAACTTTAAATTTAATAATCTTTTTGCGTAAAATGGGTTAAACTTTAATCCTTACACGTTCTTCGGGTTGAATTCACCCATTTTAAAATCGACAATTTATATAGCTGCAAAGTGTGATGGATCGAAATGAAGGCTTTTTCTATTTTAATAAAAAAATTTTCTACAGAAAACGAAAATTTTTTATATGCTTTATCCATTCAGATATTGTATGAGCTTGTTATTTGGTTTTAGATCTCACAAAATCTAAAATGCCGAAGTATAATGTGCAACAATTCTTTTACTCCGTCATCTTGCGCTTAAATTGTTTAGAAAACAAAGACACCATTGGAAGATTTCAATTAAATAAAACATTTTGACAAATTCAGCTAAACAAGAACTGCGTGGCTGAAACCAATCGATGGAGGCATACACAGTTTTGCAAAATGATTGTTACATATAACATCACTTAATGCGTATAGTTTGTGGCAGAAGATGAACGATGACTGGAATGGACAAAATATTCTACAAAAAGAAGATTGTTTCTTCATAAACTGAGCATGGCTTTAATGAAATCAGAAATTCAACGATAAGCTCACACCGAGATCAGTTTCTGCAATAACGTTGCCCAAGTCTATATACGATTTAGACAGAAGAATCCTCTACATCATCACGTAAAAAGGAAGAACAACTTAAGCATATGAACCGTGTCTAAAACACCATAAGAAAGTTAATTCGTTATGAACAAAACAGTAACCAGTTCTAAAAGTGGTTGGAAAAAGGCAGTAGCAGAACTGGTTACTTTTTGATCATAACTTTTTATTTTAAGATATCGACTTGATTCTTTGTCTTGCTTTTCTTGAAAAAATGGCTGAAAAATGTGTTTGTATTTTTGCAAAAATATACATCGAATTAAAGCCAATAAACTTATCAACTCAACGCAAAAAAGAATCAAGTCGATATCTTAAAAATTAAAAAAGTTATGATCAAAAAGTAACCAGTTCGACTAAAAAATAACCTGAAAAAGGCAGTAGCAGAACTGGATACCATTTTGTTCATAACTTTTAATTTTAAAGATATCGACTTGATTCTTTTGTTTAATAGAAAATATTATTAATTTTAATTCAAATGACTTACTTTATTGATAGCGCAAAAAGTATTTTTGTGCCAAAATGACCATGGCTATAGCCTTTGCTTTTTGAAAAATGGCAGAAAATTTGGATTTTATTTTTGCAAAAATACACTGAATTAAAGTCAATAAAATTATACTCAATGCAAGAATCATATCGATATCTCAAAATAAGAAAGTTATGGGCAAAAAGGTATTCAGTTCTACTACTGCATTTTCCCAGCATCTGTTCAGTAGAACTGGTTACCATTTTGTCATAACTTTTATTTTCAAGATATCGACTTGAATCTTTTGCGTTTAATAGATAAATTTTGGCTTTAATTTGAATGACTTGTTTTATGGATAGCGCAAAAAGTATTTTGTGCCAAAATGACCATGGGCTATAGCCTTTGCTTTTTTTGAAAAAATGGCAGAAAAATTTGATTTTATTTTGCAAAAATTAACACCGAATTAAAGTCAATAAAATTACTCAATGCAAGATCATGTCGATATCTCAAAATAAGAGTTATGGACAAAATTCAGTTCTACTACTGCATTTTCCCAGCATCTGTTCAGTAGAACTGGTTACCGTTTTGTCATAACTTTTTATTTTCAAGATATCGACTTGAATCTTTTGCGTTTAATAGATAAATTTCTTGGCTTTAATTTGAATGACTTGTTTTATGGATAGCGCAAAAAGTATTTTTGTGCCAAAATGACCATGGGCTATAGCCTTGTTTTTTGAAAAATGGCAGAAAAATTTGGATTTTATTTTTGCAAAAATTAACACGAATTAAAGTCAATAAAATTATCTACTCAATGCAAGAATCATGTCGATATCTCAAAATAAGAAAGGACAAAAGGTATTCAGTTCTACTACTGCATTTTCCCAGCATCTGTTCAGTAGAACTGGTTACCGTTTTGTCATAACTTTTTATTTTCAAGATATCGACTTGAATCTTTTGCGTTTAATAGATAAATTTCTTGGCTTTAATTTGAATGACTTGTTTTATGGATAGCGCAAAAAGTATTTTGTGCCAAAATGACCATGGGCTATAGCCTTGCTTTTTGAAAAATGGCAGAAAATTTGGATTTTATTTTTGCAAAAAATTAGCACCGAATTAAAGTCAATAAAATTATCTAAATGCAAGAATCATGTCGATATCTCAAAATAAGAAAGTTATGGGCAAAAGGTATTCAGTTCTACTACTGCATTTTCCCAGCATCTGTTCAGTAGAACTGGTTACCGTTTTGTCATAACTTTTTATTTTCAAGATATCGACTTGAATCTTTTGCGTTTAATAGATAAATTTCTTGGCTTTAATTTGAATGACTTGTTTTATGGATAGCGCAAAAAGTATTTTTGCCAAAATGACCATGGGCTATAGCCTTTGCTTTTTTTGGAAAAATGGCAGAAAAATTTGGATTTTATTTTTGCAAAAAATTAACACCGAATTAAAGTCAATAAAATTATCTACTCAATGCAAAAAGGATCATGTCGATATCTCAAAAAATAAGAAAGTTATGGGCAAAAAGGTATTCAGTTCTACTACTGCATTTTCCCAGCATCTGTTCAGTAGAACTGGTTACCGTTTTTGTCATAACTTTTTTATTTTTCAAGATATCGACTTGAATCTTTTTGCGTTTAATAGATAAATTTCTTGGCTTTAATTTGAATGACTTGTTTTATGGATAGCGCAAAAAAAGTATTTTTGTGCCAAAAATGACCATGGGCTATAGCCTTTGCTTTTTTTGGAAAAATGGCAGAAAAATTTGGATTTTATTTTTGCAAAAAATTAACACCGAATTAAAGTCAATAAAATTATCTACTCAATGCAAAAAGAATCATGTCGATATCTCAAAAAATAAGAAAGTTATGGGCAAAAAGGTATTCAGTTCTACTACTGCATTTTCCCAGCATCTGTTCAGTAGAACTGGTTACCGTTTTTGTCATAACTTTTTTATTTTTCAAGATATCGACTTGAATCTTTTTGCGTTTAATAGATAAATTTCTTGGCTTTAATTTGAATGACTTGTTTTATGGATAGCGCAAAAAAAGTATTTTTGTGCCAAAAATGACCATGGGCTATAGCCTTTGCTTTTTTTGGAAAAATGGCAGAAAATTTGGATTTTATTTTGCAAAATTAACACCGAATTAAAGTCAATAAAATTATCTACTCAATGCAAGATCATGTCGATATCTCAAAATAAGAAAGTTATGGGCAAAAGGTATTCAGTTCTACTACTGCATTTTCCCAGCATCTGTTCAGTAGAACTGGTTACCGTTTTGTCATAACTTTTTATTTTTCAAGATATCGACTTGAATCTTTTGCGTTTAATAGATAAATTTCTTGGCTTTAATTTGAATGACTTGTTTTATGGATAGCAAAAAAGTATTTTGTGCCAAAATGACCATGGGCTATAAAAAATGGCAGAAAATTTGGATTTTATTTTTGCAAAAATTAACACCGAATTAAAGTCAATAAAATTATCACTCAATGCAAGAATCATGTCGATATCTCAAAAATAAGAAAGTTATGGCAAAAGGTATTCAGTTCTACTACTGCATTTTCCAGCATCTGTTCAGTAGAACTGGTTACCGTTTTGTCATAACTTTTTATTTTCAAGATATCGACTTGAATCTTTTGCGTTTAATAGATAAATTTCTTGGCTTTAATTTGAATGACTTGTTTTATGGATAGCGCAAAAAGTATTTTGTGCCAAAATGACCATGGGCTATAGCCTTTGCTTTTTGAAAAATGGCAGAAAATTTGGATTTTATTTTGCAAAATTAACACCGAATTAAAGTCAATAAAATTATCTACTCAATGCAAGAATCATGTCGATATCTCAAAATAAGAAAGTTATGGGCAAAAGGTATTCAGTTCTACTACTGCATTTTCCCAGCATCTGTTCAGTAGAACTGGTTACCGTTTTGTCATAACTTTTTATTTTCAAGATATCGACTTGAATCTTTTGCGTTTAATAGATAAATTTCTTGGCTTTAATTTGAATGACTTGTTTTATGGATAGCGCAAAAAGTATTTTTGTGCCAAAATGACCATGGGCTATAGCCTTTGCTTTTTGAAAAATGGCAGAAAAATTTGATTTTATTTTTGCAAAAATTAACACCGAATTAAAGTCAATAAAATTATCTACTCAATGCAAGAATCATGTCGATATCTCAAAATAAGAAAGTTATGGGCAAAAGGTATTCAGTTCTACTACTGCATTTTCCCAGCATCTGTTCAGTAGAACTGGTTACCGTTTTGTCATAACTTTTTATTTTCAAGATATCGACTTGAATCTTTTGCGTTTAATAGATAAATTTCTTGGCTTTAATTTGAATGACTTGTTTTATGGATAGCGCAAAAAGTATTTTTGTGCCAAAATGACCATGGGCTATAGCCTTTGCTTTTTGAAAAATGGCAGAAAAATTTGGATTTTATTTTTGCAAAAATTAACACCGAATTAAAGTCAATAAAATTATCTCAATGCAAGATCATGTCGATATCTCAAAAAAAAAAAGTTATGGGCAAAGGTATTCAGTTCTACTACTGCATTTTCCCAGCATCTGTTCAGTAGAACTGGTTACCGTTTTGTCATAACTTTTTATTTTCAAGATATCGACTTGAATCTTTTGCGTTTAATAGATAAATTTCTTGGCTTTAATTTGAATGACTTGTTTTATGGATAGCGCAAAAAGTATTTTGTGCCAAAATGACCATGGGCTATAGCCTTTGCTTTTTGAAAAATGGCAGAAAAATTTGGATTTTATTTTTGCAAAATTAACACCGAATTAAAGTCAATAAAATTATCTCAATGCAAGAATCATGTCGATATCTCAAAATAAGAAAGTTATGGGCAAAAGGTATTCAGTTCTACTACTGCATTTTCCCAGCATCTGTTCAGTAGAACTGGTTACCGTTTTGTCATAACTTTTTCAAGATATCGACTTGAATCTTTTGCGTTTAATAGATAAATTTCTTGGCTTTAATTTGAATGACTTGTTTTATGGATAGCGCAAAAGTATTTTTGCCAAAATGACCATGATAAAATGGCAGAAAATTTGGATTTTATTTTGCAAAAATAACACCGAATTAAAGTCAATAAAATTATTCAATAAAGAATCATGTCGATATCTCAAAATAAGAAAGTTATGGACAAAAGGTATTCAGTTCTACTACTGCATTTTCCCAGCATCTGTTCAGTAGAACTGGTTACCGTTTTGTCATAACTTTTTATTTTCAAGATATCGACTTGAATCTTTTGCGTTTAATAGATAAATTTTTGGCTTTAATTTGAATGACTTGTTTTATGGATAGCGCAAAAAGTATTTTGTGCCAAAATGACCATGGGTATAGCCTTTGCTTTTTGAAAAATGGCAGAAAAATTTGGATTTTATTTTTGCAAAAATTAACACCGAATTAAAGTCAATAAAATTATCTACTCAATGCAAGAATCATGTCGATATCTCAAAATAAGTTATGGAAAAGGTATTCAGTTCTACTACTGCATTTTCCCAGCATCTGTTCAGTAGAACTGGTTACCGTTTTGTCATAACTTTTTATTTTCAAGATATCGACTTGAATCTTTTGCGTTTAATAGATAAATTTCTTGGCTTTAATTTGAATGACTTGTTTTATGGATAGCGCAAAAAGTATTTTTGTGCCAAAATGACCATGGGCTATAGCCTTTGCTTTTTGAAAAATGGCAGAAAAATTTGATTTTATTTTTGCAAAATTAACACCGAATTAAAGTCAATAAAATTATCTACTCAATGCAAGAATCATGTCGATATCTCAAAATAAGAAAGTTATGGACAAAAGGTATTCAGTTCTACTACTGCATTTTCCCAGCATCTGTTCAGTAGAACTGGTTACCGTTTTGTCATAACTTTTTATTTTCAAGATATCGACTTGAATCTTTTGCGTTTAATAGATAAATTTCTTGGCTTTAATTTGAATGACTTGTTTTATGGATAGCGCAAAAAGTATTTTGTGCCAAAATGACCATGGGCTATAGCCTTTGCTTTTTGAAAAATGGCAGAAAAATTTGATTTTATTTTGCAAAAATTAACACCGAATTAAAGTCAATAAAATTATCTACTCAATGCAAGAATCATGTCGATATCTCAAAATAAGAAAGTTATGGAAAAAGGTATTCAGTTCTACTACTGCATTTTCCCAGCATCTGTTCAGTAGAACTGGTTACCGTTTTGTCATAACTTTTTATTTTCAAGATATCGACTTGAATCTTTTGCGTTTAATAGATAAATTTCTTGGCTTTAATTTGAATGACTTGTTTTATGGATAGCGCAAAAAGTATTTTTGTGCCAAAATGACCATGGGCTATAGCCTTTGCTTTTTGAAAAATGGCAGAAAAATTTGGATTTTATTTTTGCAAAATTAACACCGAATTAAAGTCAATAAAATTATCTACTCAATGCAAGAATCATGTCGATATCTCAAAATAAGAAAGTTATGGCAAAAGGTATTCAGTTCTACTACTGCATTTTCCCAGCATCTGTTCAGTAGAACTGGTTACCGTTTTGTCATAACTTTTTATTTTCAAGATATCGACTTGAATCTTTTGCGTTTAATAGATAAATTTCTTGGCTTTAATTTGAATGACTTGTTTTATGGATAGCGCAAAAAGTATTTTGTGCCAAAATGACCATGGGCTATAGCCTTTGCTTTTTGAAAAATGGCAGAAAAATTTGATTTTATTTTTGCAAAATTAACACCGAATTAAAGTCAATAAAATTTCTACTCAATGCAAGAATCATGTCGATATCTCAAAATAAGAAAGTTATGGACAAAAGGTATTCAGTTCTACTACTGCATTTTCCCAGCATCTGTTCAGTAGAACTGGTTACCGTTTTGTCATAACTTTTTATTTTCAAGATATCGACTTGAATCTTTTGCGTTTAATAGATAAATTTCTTGGCTTTAATTTGAATGACTTGTTTTATGGATAGCGCAAAAAGTATTTTGTGCCAAAATGACCATGGGCTATAGCCTTTGCTTTTTGAAAAATGGCAGAAAAATTTGGATTTTATTTTGCAAAATTAACACCGAATTAAAGTCAATAAAATTATCTACTCAATGCAAGAATCATGTCGATATCTCAAAATAAGAAAGTTATGGACAAAAGGTATTCAGTTCTACTACTGCATTTTCCCAGCATCTGTTCAGTAGAACTGGTTACCGTTTTGTCATAACTTTTTATTTTCAAGATATCGACTTGAATCTTTTGCGTTTAATAGATAAATTTCTTGGCTTTAATTTGAATGACTTGTTTTATGGATAGCGCAAAAAGTATTTTTGTGCCAAAATGACCATGGGCTATAGCCTTTGCTTTTTGAAAAATGGCAGAAAAATTTGATTTTATTTTGCAAAATTAACACCGAATTAAAGTCAATAAAATTATCTACTCAATGCAAGAATCATGTCGATATCTCAAAATAAGAAAGTTATGGACAAAAGGTATTCAGTTCTACTACTGCATTTTCCCAGCATCTGTTCAGTAGAACTGGTTACCGTTTTGTCATAACTTTTTATTTTTCAAGATATCGACTTGAATCTTTTGCGTTTAATAGATAAATTTCTTGGCTTTAATTTGAATGACTTGTTTTATGGATAGCGCAAAAAGTATTTTGTGCCAAAATGACCATGGGCTATAGCCTTTGCTTTTTGAAAAATGGCAGAAAAATTTGGATTTTATTTTGCAAAATTAACACCGAATTAAAGTCAATAAAATTATCTACTCAATGCAAGAATCATGTCGATATCTCAAAATAAGAAAGTTATGGACAAAAGGTATTCAGTTCTACTACTGCATTTTCCCAGCATCTGTTCAGTAGAACTGGTTACCGTTTTGTCATAACTTTTTATTTTTCAAGATATCGACTTGAATCTTTTGCGTTTAATAGATAAATTTCTTGGCTTTAATTTGAATGACTTGTTTTATGGATAGCGCAAAAAGTATTTTTGTGCCAAAATGACCATGGGCTATAGCCTTTGCTTTTTGAAAAATGGCAGAAAATTTGGATTTTATTTTGCAAAAAACACCGAATTAAAGTCAATAAAATTATCTACTCAATGCAAGAATCATGTCGATATCTCAAAATAAGAAAGTTATGGACAAAAGGTATTCAGTTCTACTACTGCATTTTCCCAGCATCTGTTCAGTAGAACTGGTTACCGTTTTGTCATAACTTTTTATTTTTCAAGATATCGACTTGAATCTTTTGCGTTTAATAGATAAATTTCTTGGCTTTAATTTGAATGACTTGTTTTATGGATAGCGCAAAAAGTATTTTGTGCCAAAATGACCATGGGCTATAGCCTTTGCTTTTTGAAAAATGGCAGAAAAATTTGGATTTTATTTTTGCAAAAATTAACACCGAATTAAAGTCAATAAAATTATCTACTCAATGCAAGAATCATGTCGATATCTCAAAATAAGAAAGTTATGGACAAAAGGTATTCAGTTCTACTACTGCATTTTCCCAGCATCTGTTCAGTAGAACTGGTTACCGTTTTGTCATAACTTTTTATTTTTCAAGATATCGACTTGAATCTTTTTGCGTTTAATAGATAAATTTCTTGGCTTTAATTTGAATGACTTGTTTTATGGATAGCGCAAAAAGTATTTTGTGCCAAAATGACCATGGGCTATAGCCTTTGCTTTTTGAAAAATGGCAGAAAAATTGGATTTTATTTTTGCAAAATTAACACCGAATTAAAGTCAATAAAATTATCTACTCAATGCAAGAATCATGTCGATATCTCAAAATAAGAAAGTTATGGACAAAAGGTATTCAGTTCTACTACTGCATTTTCCCAGCATCTGTTCAGTAGAACTGGTTACCGTTTTGTCATAACTTTTTATTTTTCAAGATATCGACTTGAATCTTTTGCGTTTAATAGATAAATTTCTTGGCTTTAATTTGAATGACTTGTTTTATGGATAGCGCAAAAAGTATTTTGTGCCAAAATGACCATGGGCTATAGCCTTTGCTTTTTGAAAAATGGCAGAAAATTTGGATTTTATTTTGCAAAAATTAACACCGAATTAAAGTCAATAAAATTATCTACTCAATGCAAGAATCATGTCGATATCTCAAAATAAGAAAGTTATGGGCAAAAGGTATTCAGTTCTACTACTGCATTTTCCCAGCATCTGTTCAGTAGAACTGGTTACCGTTTTGTCATAACTTTTTATTTTTCAAGATATCGACTTGAATCTTTTTGCGTTTAATAGATAAATTTCTTGGCTTTAATTTGAATGACTTGTTTTATGGATAGCGCAAAAAGTATTTTTGTGCCAAAATGACCATGGGCTATAGCCTTTTTTTGAAAAATGGCAGAAAAATTTGGATTTTATTTTGCAAAATTAACACCGAATTAAAGTCAATAAAATTATCTACTCAATGCAAAAAGAATCATGTCGATATCTCAAAAAATAAGAAAGTTATGGGCAAAAAGGTATTCAGTTCTACTACTGCATTTTCCCAGCATCTGTTCAGTAGAACTGGTTACCGTTTTTGTCATAACTTTTTTATTTTTCAAGATATCGACTTGAATCTTTTTGCGTTTAATAGATAAATTTCTTGGCTTTAATTTGAATGACTTGTTTTATGGATAGCGCAAAAAGTATTTTGTGCCAAAATGACCATGGGCTATAGCCTTTGCTTTTTGAAAAATGGCAGAAAAATTTGGATTTTATTTTTGCAAAATTAACACCGAATTAAAGTCAATAAAATTATCTACTCAATGCAAGAATCATGTCGATATCAAAATAAAAAGTTATGGAAAAAGGTATTCATAGAACTGGTTACAGGTATTCAGTTTCTACTACTGCATTTTCCCAGCATCTGTTCAGTAGAACTGGTTACCGTTTTGTCATAACTTTTTATTTTCAAGATATCGACTTGAATCTTTTGCGTTTAATAGATAAATTTCTTGGCTTTAATTTGAATGACTTGTTTTATGGATAGCGCAAAAAGTATTTTGTGCCAAAATGACCATGGGCTATAGCCTTTGCTTTTTTGAAAAATGGCAGAAAAATTTGGATTTTATTTTGCAAAATTAACACCGAATTAAAGTCAATAAAATTATCTACTCAATGCAAAAAGAATCATGTCGATATCTCAAAAAATAAGAAAGTTATGGAAAAAGGTATTCAGTTCTACTACTGCATTTTCCCAGCATCTGTTCAGTAGAACTGGTTACCGTTTTTGTCATAACTTTTTTATTTTTCAAGATATCGACTTGAATCTTTTGCGTTTAATAGATAAATTTCTTGGCTTTAATTTGAATGACTTGTTTTATGGATAGCGCAAAAAGTATTTTTGTGCCAAAATGACCATGGGCTATAGCCTTTGCTTTTTGAAAAATGGCAGAAAAATTTGGATTTTATTTTGCAAAATTAACACCGAATTAAAGTCAATAAAATTATCTACTCAATGCAAGAATCATGTCGATATCTCAAAATAAGAAAGTTATGGAAAAAGGTATTCAGTTCTACTACTGCATTTTCCCAGCATCTGTTCAGTAGAACTGGTTACCGTTTTGTCATAACTTTTTATTTTTCAAGATATCGACTTGAATCTTTTGCGTTTAATAGATAAATTTCTTGGCTTTAATTTGAATGACTTGTTTTATGGATAGCGCAAAAAGTATTTTGTGCCAAAATGACCATGGGCTATAAAAATGGCAGAAAAATTTGGATTTTATTTTTGCAAAAAACACCGAATTAAAGTCAATAAAATTATCTACTCAATGCAAAAGAATCATGTCGATATCTCAAAATAAAAAGTTATGGACAAAAGGTATTCAGTTCTACTACTGCATTTTCCCAGCATCTGTTCAGTAGAACTGGTTACCGTTTTGTCATAACTTTTTATTTTCAAGATATCGACTTGAATCTTTTGCGTTTAATAGATAAATTTCTTGGCTTTAATTTGAATGACTTGTTTTATGGATAGCGCAAAAAGTATTTTTGTGCCAAAATGACCATGGGCTATGCTTTTTGAAAAATGGCAGAAAAATTTGGATTTTATTTTTGCAAACCGAATTAAAGTCAATAAAATTATCTACTCAATGCAAAAGAATGTCGATATCTCAAAATAAGAGTTATGGACAAAAGGTATTCAGTTCTACTACTGCATTTTCCCAGCATCTGTTCAGTAGAACTGGTTACCGTTTTGTCATAACTTTTTATTTTCAAGATATCGACTTGAATCTTTTGCGTTTAATAGATAAATTTCTTGGCTTTAATTTGAATGACTTGTTTTATGGATAGCGCAAAAAGTATTTTTGTGCCAAAATGACCATGGGCTATAGCCTTTGCTTTTTGAAAAATGGCAGAAAAATTTGGATTTTATTTTGCAAAAATTAACACCGAATTAAAGTCAATAAAATTACCTACTCAATGCAAAAAGAATCATGTCGATATCTCAAAAAATAAAAAAGTTATGGACAAAAAGGTATTCAGTTCTACTACTGCATTTGCCCAGCATCTGTTCAGTAGAACTGGTTACCGTTTTTGTCATAACTTTTATTTTTCAAGATATCGACTTGAATCTTTTTGCGTTTAATAGATAAATTTCTTGGCTTTAATTTGAATGACTTGTTTTATGGATAGCGCAAAAAAAGTATTTTTGTGCCAAAAATGACCATGGGCTATAGCCTTTGCTTTTTGAAAAATGGCAGAAAAATTTGGATTTTATTTTTGCAAAAAATTAACACCGAATTAAAGTCAATAAAATTATCTACTCAATGCAAAAAGAATCATGTCGATATCTCAAAAAATAAGAAAGTTATGGACAAAAAGGTATTCAGTTCTACTACTGCATTTTCCCAGCATCTGTTCAGTAGAACTGGTTACCGTTTTGTCATAACTTTTTATTTTCAAGATATCGACTTGAATCTTTTGCGTTTAATAGATAAATTTCTTGGCTTTAATTTGAATGACTTGTTTTATGGATAGCGCAAAAAGTATTTTTGTGCCAAAATGACCATGGGCTATAGCCTTTGCTTTTTGAAAAATGGCAGAAAAATTGGATTTTATTTTTGCAAAAATTAACACCGAATTAAAGTCAATAAAATTACCTACTCAATGCAAAAAGAATCATGTCGATATCTCAAAAAATAAAAAAGTTATGGACAAAAAGGTATTCAGTTCTACTACTGCATTTGCCCAGCATCTGTTCAGTAGAACTGGTTACCGTTTTTGTCATAACTTTTTTAATTTTCAAGATATCGACTTGAATCTTTTTGCGTTTGATAGATAAATTCCTTGGCTTTAATTCGAACGACTTGTTTTATGGATAGCGCAAAAAAAGTATTTTTGTGCCAAAAATGACCATGGGCTATAGCCTTTGCTTTTTTTTGGAAAAATGGCAGAAAAAGTTGGATTTTATTTTTGCAAAAAATTAGCACCGAATTAAAGTCAATAAAATTATCTACTCAATGCAAAAAGAATCATGTCGATATCTCAAAAAATAAGAAAGTTATGGACAAAAAGGTATTCAGTTCTACTACTGCATTTTCCCAGCATCTGTTCAGTAGAACTGGTTACCGTTTTTGTCATAACTTTTTTAATTTTCAAGATATCGACTTGAATCTTTTTGCGTTTAATAGATAAATTTCTTGGCTTTAATTTGAATGACTTGTTTTATGGATAGCGCAAAAAAAGTATTTTTGTGCCAAAAATGACCATGGGCTATAGCCTTTGCTTTTTTTGAAAAAATGGCAGAAAAATTTGGATTTTATTTTTGCAAAAAATTAACACCGAATTAAAGTCAATAAAATTATCTACTCAATGCAAAAAGAATCATGTCGATATCTCAAAAAATAAGAAAGTTATGGACAAAAAGGTATTCAGTTCTACTACTGCATTTTCCCAGCATCTGTTCAGTAGAACTGGTTACCGTTTTTGTCATAACTTTTTTATTTTTCAAGATATCGACTTGAATCTTTTTGCGTTTAATAGATAAATTTCTTGGCTTTAATTTGAATGACTTGTTTTATGGATAGCGCAAAAAAAGTATTTTTGTGCCAAAAATGACCATGGGCTTTCTTTGAAAAAATGGCAGAAAAATTTGGATTTTATTTTTGCAAAAAATTAACACCGAATTAAAGTCAATAAAATTATCTACTCAATGCAAAAAGAATCATGTCGATATCTCAAAATAAGAAAGTTATGGACAAAAGGTATTCAGTTCTACTACTGCATTTTCCCAGCATCTGTTCAGTAGAACTGGTTACCGTTTTGTCATAACTTTTTATTTTCAAGATATCGACTTGAATCTTTTGCGTTTAATAGATAAATTTCTTGGCTTTAATTTGAATGACTTGTTTTATGGATAGCGCAAAAAGTATTTTGTGCCAAAATGACCATGGGCTATAGCCTTTGCTTTTTTTGGAAAAATTGCAAAAAATTTTGGAATTTATTTTTGCAAAAAAATAACGGCGAATTAAAGCCAATGAACTTACCAACAAATTGCAAAAGAAATCATGTCGATATCTTAAAAACTAAAAAAGTTATGAACAAAAAGGTATTCAGTTCTGCTACTGCATTTTCCCAGCCACATGTCAGTAGAACTGGTTACCATTTTGATCATAACTTGTGTTAATTTTGCAAGATATCGACTTGATTCTTTTTGCGTTTAATAGATAAATTTCTTGGCTTTAATTTGAATGACTTGTTTTATGGATAGCGCAAAAAGTATTTTTGTGCCAAAATGACCATGGGCTATAGCCTTTGCTTTTTGAAAAATGGCAGAAAAATTTGGATTTTATTTTGCAAAAATTAACACCGAATTAAAGTCAATAAATCTACTCAATGCAAAAATCATGTCGATATCTCAAAAAAAGTTATGGACAAAAGGTATTCTACTTGCCCCAGCATCTGTTCAGTAGAACTGGTTACCGTTTTGTCATAACTTTTTATTTTCAAGATATCGACTTGAATCTTGCGTTTAATAGATAAATTTCTTGGCTTTAATTTGAATGACTTGTTTTATGGATAGCGCAAAAAGTATTTTTGTGCCAAAATGACCATGGGCTATAGCCTTTGCTTTTGAAAAATGGCAGAAAAATTTGGATTTTATTTTTGCAAAAATTAACACCGAATTAAAGTCAATAAAATTATCTACTCAATGCAAAAGAATCATGTCGATATCTCAAAATAAAGAAGTTATGGACAAAAGGTATTCAGTTCTACTACTGCATTTTCCCAGCATCTGTTCAGTAGAACTGGTTACCGTTTTGTCATAACTTTATTTTCAAGATATCGACTTGAATCTTTTGCGTTTAATAGATAAATTTCTTGGCTTTAATTTGAATGACTTGTTTATGGATAGCGCAAAAAGTATTTTTGTGCCAAAATGACCATGGGCTATAGCCTTTGCTTTTTGAAAAATGGCAGAAAAATTTGGATTTTATTTTTGCAAAATTAACACCGAATTAAAGTCAATAAAATTATCTACTCAATGCAAAAGAATCATGTCGATATCTCAAAATAAGAGTTATGGACAAAAGGTATTCAGTTCTACTACTGCATTTTCCCAGCATCTGTTCAGTAGAACTGGTTACCGTTTTGTCATAACTTTTTATTTTTCAAGATATCGACTTGAATCTTTCGTTTAGATAAATTTCTTGGCTTTAATTTGAATGACTTGTTTTATGGATAGCGCAAAAAAAGTATTTTTGTGCCAAAAATGACCATGGGCTATAGCCTTTGCTTTTTTTGGAAAAATGGCAGAAAAATTTGGATTTTATTTTTGCAAAAAATTAACACCGAATTAAAGTCAATAAAATTATCTACTCAATGCAAAAAGAATCATGTCGATATCTCAAAAAATAAGAAAGTTATGGGCAAAAAGGTATTCAGTTCTACTACTGCATTTTCCCAGCATCTGTTCAGTAGAACTGGTTACCGTTTTTGTCATAACTTTTTTAATTTTCAAGATATCGACTTGAATCTTTTTGCGTTTAATAGATAAATTTCTTGGCTTTAATTTGAATGACTTGTTTTATGGATAGCGCAAAAAAAGTATTTTTGTGCCAAAAATGACCATGGGCTATAGCCTTTGCTTTTGAAAAATGGCAGAAAAATTTGGATTTTATTTTGCAAAAATTAACACCGAATTAAAGTCAATAAAATTATCTACTCAATGCAAAAGAATCATGTCGATATCTCAAAATAAAAGTTATGGGCAAAAGGTATTCAGTTCTACTACTGCATTTTCCCAGCATCTGTTCAGTAGAACTGGTTACCGTTTTGTCATAACTTTTTATTTTCAAGATATCGACTTGAATCTTGCGTTTAATAGATAAATTTCTTGGCTTTAATTTGAATGACTTGTTTTATGGATAGCGCAAAAAGTATTTTGTGCCAAAATGACCATGGGCTTTGCTTTTTGAAAAATGGCAGAAAAATTTGGATTTTATTTTGCAAAATTAACACCGAATTAAAGTCAATAAAATTATCTACTCAATGCAAAAGAATCATGTCGATATCTCAAAAATAAGAAAGTTATGGACAAAAGGTATTCAGTTCTACTACTGCATTTTCCCAGCATCTGTTCAGTAGAACTGGTTACCGTTTTGTCATAACTTTTTATTTTCAAGATATCGACTTGAATCTTTTGCGTTTAATAGATAAATTTCTTGGCTTTAATTTGAATGACTTGTTTTATGGATAGCGCAAAAAAAGTATTTTTGTGCCAAAAATGACCATGGGCTATAGCCTTTGCTTTTTTTTGGAAAAATGGCAGAAAAAGTTGGATTTTATTTTTGCAAAAAATTAGCACCGAATTAAAGTCAATAAAATTACCTACTCAATGCAAAAAGAATCATGTCGATATCTCAAAAAATAAGTTATGGACAAAAATGTATTCAGTTCTACTACTGCATTTGCCCAGCATCTGTTCAGTAGAACTGGTTACCGTTTTTGTCATAACTTTTTTAATTTTCAAGATATCGACTTGAATCTTTTTGCGTTTAATAGATAAATTTCTTGGCTTTAATTTGAATGACTTGTTTTATGGATAGCGCAAAAAAAGTATTTTTGTGCCAAAAATGCTTTTTTTGAAAAAATGGCAGAAAAATTTGGATTTTATTTTTGCAAAAAATTAACACCGAATTAAAGTCAATAAAATTATCTACTCAATGCAAAAAGAATCATGTCGATATCTCAAAAAATAAGAAAGTTATGGACAAAAAGGTATTCAGTTCTACTACTGCATTTTCCCAGCATCTGTTCAGTAGAACTGGTTACCGTTTTTGTCATAACTTTTTTATTTTTCAAGATATCGACTTGAATCTTTTTGCGTTTAATAGATAAATTTCTTGGCTTTAATTTGAATGACTTGTTTTATGGATAGCGCAAAAAAAGTATTTTTGTGCCAAAAATGACCATGGCCTTTGCTTTTTGAAAAATGGCAGAAAAATTTGGATTTTATTTTTGCAAAAAATTAACACCGAATTAAAGTCAATAAAATTATCTACTCAATGCAAAAAGAATCATGTCGATATCTCAAAAAATAAGAAAGTTATGGACAAAAAGGTATTCAGTTCTAGTACTGCATTTTCCCAGCATCTGTTCAGTAGAACTGGTTACCGTTTTGTCATAACTTTTTATTTTCAAGATATCGACTTGAATCTTGCGTTTAATAGATAAATTTCTTGGCTTTAATTTGAATGACTTGTTTATGGATAGCGCAAAAAGTATTTTTGTGCCAAAATGACCATGGGCTATAGCCTTTGCTTTTTGAAAAATGGCAGAAAAATTTGGATTTTATTTTGCAAAAATTAACACCGAATTAAAGTCAATAAAATTATCTACTCAATGCAAAAGAATCATGTCGATATCTCAAAATAAAAAGTTATGGACAAAAGGTATTCAGTTCTACTACTGCATTTTCCCAGCATCTGTTCAGTAGAACTGGTTACCGTTTTGTCATAACTTTTTATTTTCAAGATATCGACTTGAATCTTTTGTTTAATAGATAAATTTCTTGGCTTTAATTTGAATGACTTGTTTTATGGATAGCGCAAAAAAAGTATTTTGTGCCAAAAATGACCATGGGCTATAGCCTTTGCTTTTTTTGGAAAAATGGCAGAAAAATTTGGATTTTATTTTTGCAAAAAATTAACACCGAATTAAAGTCAATAAAATTATCTACTCAATGCAAAAAGAATCATGTCGATATCTCAAAAAATAAGAAAGTTATGGACAAAAAGGTATTCAGTTCTACTACTGCATTTTCCCAGCATCTGTTCAGTAGAACTGGTTACCGTTTTTGTCATAACTTTTTTATTTTTCAAGATATCGACTTGAATCTTTTTGCGTTTAATAGATAAATTTCTTGGCTTTAATTTGAATGACTTGTTTTATGGATAGCGCAAAAAAAGTATTTTTGTGCCAAAAATGACCATGGGCTATAGCCTTTGCTTTTTTTGGAAAAATGGCAGAAAAATTTGGATTTTATTTTTGCAAAAAATTAACACCGAATTAAAGTCAATAAAATTATCTACTCAATGCAAAAAGAATCATGTCGATATCTCAAAAAAAGTTATAAGTGGGTATTCAGTTCTACTACTGCATTTTCCCAGCATCTGTTCAGTAGAACTGGTTACCGTTTTGTCATAACTTTTTATTTTCAAGATATCGACTTGAATCTTTTGCGTTTAATAGATAAATTTCTTTTTAATTTGAATGACTTGTTTTATGGATAGCGCAAAAAGTATTTTGTGCCAAAATGACCATGGGCTATAGCCTTTGCTTTTTGAAAAATGGCAGAAAAATTTGGATTTTATTTTTGCAAAAATTGAATTAAAGTCAATAAAATTATCTACTCAATGCAAAAGAATCATGTCGATATCTCAAAAATAAAAAGTTATGGACAAAAGGTATTCAGTTCTACTACTGCATTTTCCCAGCATCTGTTCAGTAGAACTGGTTACCGTTTTGTCATAACTTTTATTTTCAAGATATCGACTTGAATCTTTTGCGTTTAATAGATAAATTTCTTGGCTTTAATTTGAATGACTTGTTTTATGGATAGCGCAAAAGTATTTTGTGCCAAAATGACCATGGGCTATAGCCTTTGCTTTTTGAAAAATGGCAGAAAAATTTGGATTTTATTTTTGCAAAAATTAACACCAATTAAAGTCAATAAAATTATCTACTCAATGCAAAAGAATCATGTCGATATCTCAAAAATAAAAAGTTATGGGCAAAAGGTATTCAGTTCTACTACTGCATTTTCCCAGCATCTGTTCAGTAGAACTGGTTACCGTTTTGTCATAACTTTTATTTTTCAAGATATCGACTTGAATCTTTTGTTTAATAGATAAATTTCTTGGCTTTAATTTGAATGACTTGTTTATGGATAGCGCAAAAGTATTTTTGTGCCAAAATGACCATGGGCTATAGCCTTTGCTTTTTGAAAAATGGCAGAAAAATTTGGATTTTATTTTTGCAAAAATTAACACCAAATTAAAGTCAATAAAATTATCTACTCAATGCAAAAGAATCATGTCGATATCTCAAAATAAGAAAGTTATGGGCAAAAGGTATTCAGTTCTACTACTGCATTTTCCCAGCATCTGTTCAGTAGAACTGGTTACCGTTTTGTCATAACTTTTTTATTTTCAAGATATCGACTTGAATCTTTGCGTTTAATAGATAAATTCTTGGCTTTAATTTGAACTTTTGTTTTATGGATAGCGCAAAAGTATTTTTGTTAAAAATATTGTGGCTTTGCTTTTGAAAAATGGCAGAAAAATTTGGATTTTATTTTTGCAAAAATTAACACTAATTAAGTCAATAAATTATCACTCAATAAAAGAATCATGTCGATATCTCAAAATAAAAAGTTATGGGCAAAAAGGTATTCAGTTCTACTGCATTTTCCCAGCATCTGTTCATGAGAACTGGTTACCGTTTTGTCTAACTTTTTATTTTCAAGATATCGACTTGAATCTTGCGTTTAATAGATAAATTTCTGGCTTTAATTTGACACTTGTTTTATGGATAGCGCAAAAAGTATTTTGTGCAAAAATGACCATGGGCTATAGCCTTTGCTTTTGAAAAAATGGCAGAAAAATTTGGATTTATTTTTGCAAAAAATAACACCGAATTAAAGTCAATAAAATTATCCGCTCAATGCAAAAGAATCATGTCGATATCTCAAAATAAGAAAGTTATGGCAAAAGGTATTCAGTTCTACTACCATTTTCCCAGCATCTGTTCAGTAGAACTGGTT
>BGZK01003596.1:0-22409 GCA_005406025.1 Eumeta japonica
CACAAAATGTAAAAATCCATGAAACGAAAAACAGCATTTTGAAGCAAAATTTTATGATTTTGTTTTCTTCTGTTGGTTTCTGTTTACATTGAGTTTGTTAAAATTTTAAAACAAAATACTCAATTACAAACAAACATTTTCAATCCTCTTTTTGCTTTTAAATCAGCTGTTATATTTAATTTGTTGAACATTTGAAAGACACTCTTGTGCTTTGTAGCGAAAAAAAAAAAATTTGCGAGATGTGCTAAAAGAGTGATTTCCACTGAACGAATGAAAACGTTCGAGATCAGTAAAGTGGTCTTTTAAAAACACTCGACGTTTTATATCAACGTATCGAAACAATGCGAATTTAATTATCGATATTTATTCGATTCGTCGAATGACAAATATTTTGAAGTAGAACGAAAACCCTCAAAATTTGGAATAATTACAAATTTTTGTGATGCAAACAAGGGCTTATGACCGATATCATTAGAGAAGCATTCCATGACATATTCAGCATTTAAAGGAAAATATTAGAATGCATTTGTTTAAATTATATTACATTTCAATTTAAACCCCCAGATTATTAAAAATCTTATCAGTATTTGAAAAACTCTACTACATTTGAAACAAATCTTTGTTACATACATGAAATGGAAATTTAAATTTTTTCTACTTCATATTAAATGTTTTTAAAATATGTAAAAAATAGTTTAACGGCGAATTTCTTGTACTTACATACAAATTGTACAAATATTTTTTTGATTCGAATAAAATTGTTAAAGTTGTATGTTTGCTTGAGTACTCTGAACAAATATGTAAATACAAATGTCTATCGTCTGATTATCTGTTAGTTCCTCTGTTTGAAGCTTTTCCGATCGTTCGCTTAAATACATTTAATACAAAAACAAATTTACAAATTTTGTTTTAGTGTTAGATGTGTTTATGTGAACAATTGAAAAGGCTTCGAAATAGAGGAACTGGCTGTATGATTGTTTTACTTAAGTTTGTGTTATTGTTGTTTTAGTAAGAAACTTATCATTCGAAAAGAAAATATGTATAATATTATAAAAACACAACTGTTTTTATATTAAAAATGTGCAATAACTATTTTTTGGTTTCTTTTGTAGAAATAACTTAAACTGAATGAAAGAAATCACAAAATACACTGATAGAAATAATAGGTTATATTAAATTTCATGAACAAATACAGTAATACATAATCTTTTTCAGTTTTGTAAATTATAACTGTATAACAATAGATGGCCTTGCCTTAAAAACCAAAGGAAAGATTTGAAGTCTTCCCTGACAATTGCTACACACACACACACAAAAAGTGATACTTGGTACCAACCATTATTACAACTTAGCTAAAGGTTGGATTTTGTCAGTCAATGATATGTCATGATTTTATCTTGAAGTTTTAATATCTGTGGATTTTATTTATTCTTAAATCACATTTGATTCAATCATAAAATTATAAAATCTCAATGAAATTTAAAATGATTTTAATTAACATTTCGTCATGTTAATATTACATTGCAAAATGATTGCGTGGTTCTTTTGTGTGCCCTTATCATATGGTTACACTTGTGTTATCATATTAGTCGACGGCGTTATCAAGTTCATTACTTCACAATTCCTATAACAGCAGAACCATTATTATTATGTTCTTTTATTTTATTCTTCTTTATTACTTACATGGGTCTTCCAGACGTTGGCAGTTGATAACGGCCATCTCGTTAACGCTACATCTGTCAAATTAGTAGTTATTTATTCAATTATTTTGCAAAATCCAACGTATAAATAATGGAATAGTTTATCAAAATAATTCAACAATATGGCCCATTTCTGCATGATAGGCATGTGAACATGCAGCACAAAACACTTAAAAGCGACTAGAAAGGGACCTAGGACTGAATTAATCCAGTTCATTTATCATTATTAAGCATTGTTGTTTTAAAGCAACTAGGATAAATAGAGATAGCTAATTAATATAAATCTGTGCATTACATCCACACACGTCATTCTTAAACAATAATTCGTAAACATAAGAATCTGATTTCAGTTTATTTTTTGCAAATAAACTTTTTCCACCGCTTTGTACTTTGTAGCTAAAATTGTCTAGGTGGAAAAATATCTTGCTTCATATGGATTTTGACCTAACGAAGACTATATTGGGTGGATCATCGCTGTCAACGCTGTGAGCTGTTGGTCGGTGATTATCTATTTGTTTTTGGCCTGAATTAAATAATCTATCAGCCATGTTACAGAACTCATTTCCGATCAAAAGTGAAAGTTTTTTGCCATTTTTGCTCTCAAAAAAGCTAAACCGAATTTTATTTCGGAATGACACTTTTTCCTTTTGATTTCTTTAAGCTTTTTTAGCACTTCTGAAAATTTTTGCAATCTGAAGAAGTTAAATTTCGGTCGGAATTGTATTCCGATCGAAATCGAAGCTATTCCGGTCAGAATGTATGACATGGCTGTATGTAGCAAAGATATGTGATTCACATATGACAGACAGCTCATTCCAGGTACTCCGCATGAGTTATTGTTGTGTTTTCTTGAACCTCAGGTCTATGCAAATGACCCAGAAAGCCACAACGGTTCTAAAAATTAATATAAGCTATGCCATTGATCAAATTCAGTTTCATTTATGGCTCAAAGTCATGGGAAAATTTGACACTTCGGATGAGCTATGACATTTAAATAGTGTTGTATTCCACATATGACATTAATAAAGCTTTCCAATCATCAAAACTGCCAATGATAAATTTATATTCAAATTTAAAAGATAGGAACGCTAAATGAAATACCTGGTATAATTAGATAAGTAACACTCATTTTACAAATGTCAAATTACAATTACTTTTGGTTCAACGCTATTGAAAAAATCTTAACTAATCCATATCAAAATTCTCTAAGTGTATCATTATCTCCCTTAGTTAATAATGCATTTGATATAAAACAGTTGTTCTACTTTCAGTAGACATTTAATCAACATCTTTTATGCGTTCTGTCCCATCCTCCTCTTCTGGCTGCTTCCTTTTAAAGTATTCGTATTTTAGCATTTCAAATTTATGTGTAATTTTGTTAACAATCTTTATTGTAGTAATATGCCAATAAATGTTTAATTTCATTTATTTATTTAAAGAAATGAATCAATTTTATTTAGATACTATTTATTTATTTATTTTTGCTTGACTGATCTTCAAATTGTTTAATTCACAAAGTGTTTAAAAGTAGTGAAGTTGGTTGCTTCCATTTAAAATACTCTTTATTTGAGCATCTTTTTACACAATATATTTAAAATGTTTTTATTTAATCTTGACACTCTTAATTGTTGCTGTGTTTTTCTATTTATTTTTTTTTTCGTGTGAATTAGTGTGTTAGCAGGTAAACACATGTCAACTGGTGTGAACAATTATACGAAATATTTAAAGAGATAATCCATTTAATTAATAGAAGGCACTAATAGTGTTAAAATTAAAAAAATATTTAAAATTTCATTATTGCGGCAAAGAAAAACATGTTTGAGTGAATCAGAATCGTCTCAAACATATTTTTATGTTCAGGAAGCAATAACTTTTAAAAATTTTGTTTTTATTATACATACATATACATATGTATGTGCATATACTAAATATGCATACATAAACATGCATATGAATGAATTTATACTTTACACCTAGGTCCTTCATCTTCTAACTGTTCTTTTCTGAAAAAATGCCCTCGTTTACCTTTTTTCCGAAACCAAATTGAAGTCAGTCTGAATTATATGTTTATATAAACATTCCTTGTATGAACGCAACTTAAAGCAAATATAATATTGTAATGTTAAGGACAAAAATATGTGTTCAAGTTGTATCAGGGCCATGAAAAATTAGTTCGGGCAAACTTATTTGACAAATAGCAATAAGAATGTTCGAAGCGACCATTCAATAACCATGTTTTTTCTTTGCGTGTGCTTATTATTTTTACTCATGGCCGATGCTTTGGGCTGTCTTTGCGGGCTTAATACGACAAGAAGCAGAATTTGTGACAGCATTAGCCAGTCCTGATCACCTAAAGTATAGCATAAATTTAAAAGTCAATTTCAATTAACAAAAGTGATACCAAATAATTGTAATAAGCAAATGTTTAGTTTTTGCAACTATCAACAAAATATCAAATATCAACAAATATATCAAGTACTTAGAATTGTAATAAAACCTTGTTTTTTATTTTAGTTAAAATAATTTTTCTTAATTTAATTAAAAGTTTTTGTTGGCTGCAGTAACATCGAAACCTTCAGCAGTTGTCGGAACCTGCAACCTCGTGTTTGTTGGGCAGATTCTGATTCTTAATCGCTAGCTTGTTACACTCATGTGTACTTTTCGGATAAAATTACTACAGTTTCCAATTTAGAAAGCTTCAGCAAAATTACGGTGTCTTTGCTCAATGTTATTGATCTGGTGCTTTAGGCTTCATTATTCAGTCTGCACTACCTGGAATGTTTTGAAGCTATCTGTATATTGTATGAGCCATTCTGCAATCATTACCTTGCGTTTTTGCATCATTCCACCCTTGTGGGATCGAAAAACCTATACTATCTAAAGAAATGCTTGACCAATCCGCTTTAAGATTGTAAGAAGCTTTAAGTATTTCCCTTCTGTGAATGGAGATTGCCAGCCTGAAAGCCCTCTATGCTACTTAACATTAAGATGGTAATTTATAGAAGAGCTTTCTTGCATACCGTTTGGTTGGATCGCACTTTTCTTAAATTTATTTATACAAGTCACAATTTTCTATAATTATTTTCGAAGCAAACATTGCTTAAAGTAATAAAAATAATTTTTCCTAAATGAAAAGTCAAATCCTATTCAAAATTATAGAAATATTTTCTCTTTCAGCGCATGCATGTATGAATTTTGAAAGATTTTTTCCATTTCTCCTACACAATTGCGAGATGATAAAATAATATAATCAAAACCGCCACAATGATAAATCTTTACTCAATTATATCATGTCTATAAAAAAACTAAACAAACACAAAAATAATAATAATAAATGCGCAAAACTGTGATTAATTCTCGTAATCAAAACCGCAAAAGAATTATAAATATTGTATGCTTAAACATTTATTTTCAATAAATGACAATATATTTACACACATACTTTATATTTATTGGGCACTCTACAGAGTGAATTTTATTAAAAGAAAGAAATTGATTCATTATTTTTAATTTTGAAATTTTTTCATTTGTGTTTTATATAAATTTATACGGGTTGAGTTTTTATTCGAATCGGCATTTAGCAAACGAGTTTACCAAATCATTGTATTCTCTCCCTGTCAAACATTATGTTTTCTATTAGAGAAGTGAGCGCTCAAAGCGCATGCCAGCGTGTTAATTAATTGAGAGATTCTAAGAGTCTTTCAAATTATGTACAGTGTCATTGTTCTCTCACTTTCACACAAAACTAAAATAAGAACATGTGCTTAAATTTATTGCTATGCTTACTTTTGTCCAAAAGTATTTATTGTTAGTTACAACAAACTTCCATGGACAAGAAGTAGAGAATATAATTTTCTTTGCATTTTTTTTTTTATCATTAGTTCAGAAAATTATTTTTTCAGTCACATAACCAGCTGCTCCATCAAAATTATGCAAAAACAAACTTTAAATTTTTGTTTCATATTTTTACACATAAATTTTTCTTTAAAGCACTTTTTTTTATTATTACTACAATAACATTTTTATAAATAGAATTAGACATTTTTTTCTTTTTGATAACTTAACCATTGTTGGATCAAATTCTATTTTTTTGGCAACAGCACAGGTTATTTTAATAGTTAATTTAATTTAAAGTAATATTTGTGTGAATAAAATTTATACGATTATGAAAAAAGTTCGTGTTTTTGTGAGATTTTGATGATGTTGCTTCCAAAACAGTTGTGTGTGGAATATGTTTATTATTCTACAACGGTGGTCGTTTTGCCGTGTAGCTACGCCATTGTCAAAATTACATTTACCATAAGCATGTATTTTATTTTTGGCTTGTGGTAGTCGGTAGCTTGCTGTGTCCAATGTGTTTGATGCTTCAAGCCCTAAAAATGAATGAATTTTTGCCTTAAAATGAGTTAAAAGGATTTTTTTTGTTCAGTCATGGTTAACATTTTCGTGAAAATTCAGATACATATGCATCTATGCATACATATGAATGTGCAATGCTTTTTATTCGGCCACAACTATAGTTCAATTATAATAGCACATACATATGTATTATTCCATTGTGTTTTTTATAGGACAATCATATAATGGAGCGCTTTTGATTTAATCGATTTTTATAGCAATAAATTTCACAGGCATCAAATACGTAATTGTACGCCCTTACACTTAGTGTAAAATACATCAAATAATATTACTTATTATAAGTAATAAAACAAAATGAAACACAACATGTGGATGGAGGAGGAAGGTCTAAGCAAATTTAAATTTTTTTCAATGAATTTAAATGACGTCATTTTACTTGATTGAAATTAAAAATTACAACGACCTTACGATGGTGGTGGCTTAAAACCAATTATGTACTTTCAACAAAACTACTTTTTTATTTTATTAATTTTAATTTACCATTTTTGGTAAAACCACACACAATAATTTTACAAAAAAAAAAATCGCAGAAAAAACTTGTTCAATAAAAGTTAAATCACTTAAAAATGTATGTTGGGCTAGAAAATCAAGATCATTGAACCTTTTCAGTTAAATTTATATATGGTTTAAATTTATATATGGTTTTTATGGCAACTTTTATTTTCTTCCAATTTCTTCTTACTTGTACAATTTACTTACGACTTTATTTAATTAATTTGATATTAACAAATTTTCTTCTTGTTTATTTATTAAGAAAATGAAGAGAATTAGTATAATTTATTGGTTAAGAGATGAACTTGTGTAGAGTTCTATATTTATACATACATATATATGTATATTAATCGTTGCTAAAGCGTTATGCTAAAGGAATTATGTTAATTAGCTTAATTATCGATACGATATCTAATGGCGCGATTAGACGAGGCGTATATCGAACTAGGGCACTGCTTTCCTGGTAAATTGATTGTTTTGACACCGCTAATTAAAAGGAGTTAAATTCTAAGTCATTATAAGGAACTAAAGGTTAAATGGCGAAGATGCCTCCTTCAATATATTTATGGAATATTCTGTGTTCTAATTCAAAAATTAGCTATCTACTGTATATCACGCGTCAGGTAAGCCAAGCATCGCATTCTATAGGCATAAATAATAAAAGAAATTCAACTACATATAATAATTTACCAGAATAGCCAAGTTACGGCAAATGGCTAAGGTACGACTGTAATATTAAACAATGGTTTAAGATTAGACTTCATCATACACAATAGACTGAGCTATCGAGAGTCATTATAAGAAAATAGAAATTTTGCTCGAAATTGAATTAGGCTATAAGAATGTTAAATTAACATGCAAAAAATGTTAATTAAACTCATTTAAGACTCTGGGAAAAATTATCACCCAATTTAAATTTGGTATTAATTCTTCTTGTTGGACTTATAAAACCTTGTTTTTAATGTTTTAACTTATTTTTGTTCTGTGTATGAACTGTTTGGATTTACAGTATGTAGATGAATTTTTAATTTGTTTTACGTGACAATCTGTACGTTGTACGCGTGTTGCGATTCAATCACAAATATACAGTATTGCTGATGCAGTGAACAAAATTTCACATAGACCGAAATTTGACATTCACTAAAAGATTGTATATGAATGTAACTCTTTATTTCGCCACTCTTTCATTATCTGTTTATAAATTTATAAAAGAAATTTACAAAAGGTGGTTGTGTATTAATTTAAAACAATATTGCAATTAATATTGCGCAAATTTGTGGTGTTCGAGTTAATTAAAAACATCATAAATCAGAAGAAAATAAACAAAACGGCAGCTTTGGCTAAACAGCAAAAAAAGAAGAAAAAATCGAACAAACAAATAAATTACAAAATAATAAAAAAAACAAATTTGTTAAACAGAAATATTTTCTTCAGACACACATATCATAACTTTGCATATTACAACACGTTTGCTTGTGATAACTCACTCATTCAACACCTTTAAACTCACTAACCAATCAGCTGGATGGCCAAACCACAAAAACATCAACCCAAGTCATACAAATTGTTTATATTGTCTCTATGTAAATATTTTTAAGTAGTAAATCATAGTCGGATGAGTTCAAGTGTTTTTATTGGTTATTGGCATTTGCTAGCGCTGCATGCTGCCCCAAAACTGGTTTGAGAATTTTAAATGTAAAAGGGAAAGTTTTTGAGTTTGATTAATTACTGGTACTAAATTGCTGAAATTAATTTTAATAAATTCAATAATTTGAAAGTGCTAGAAACTGAGCTGTTCATAACTTTGTTTTTTCTAACAAAACGAAATAAAAAGGTACACCTAGTCAATAGTAAATGTTGAAGCAGAATAAGTTTTCAACCCAGCCAAAATCGTTGTTAAATTAACACAAAGTCCATAATAAAATCTATGGTTGTAATTCCCGGTTCATACGCCTCTAATTTTTTGTTGCTAAGTATAGACTTGATCGAACTCTTTCACTATGTCGTTTTTACCACGCACTAATAATCAAATCAATGTTTTTTAAAGAGTGAAAGAATTCGATCGAAGCCATTGTCATTAAACATCTAAACTGGTTGGCTTTCGTTGCCCTCAAAAGCAGCAATTTCAACACTTGTGCAGACTTTAACGGGAAACATTCAAACACATGAGAGTGGTGAAATATATTCTAATTGCTGATATTGTAGTCACATTAAGTCGATATCAAATAACTGCTCGCATGTAAAAACACTCGTCGTCGACCAAAATTATTCTGTCATAATAGGCACTTGATTTCTCTAAGCAAAACGCGATAGATAGAGTCTGCCAATAACTTACAGTTGTTGCCGGTAACGAGGGTACTAGTAGCACACCTTTTCAGTCAAGATAATGTGATTACGATGTCGACAATTGAAATACGGGATAACGTAAAACGATTTTTTAGTAATTGATTGCAAAATGTCTACTAAGTTGCAATCAAATGAATAGTGTAAGAATGCAATTGGTTTACTTTAACAATTTCATAAATTTATTTTAAATCAATGATGTTGCAGTACTCATCTATGTCACATACATATGCTTTAAAGAAATTAAAGTTCAATTATTGTTGGAGTTTTATAAAAAATTTTTTTTTTAATTTACTGAATCATCAATTAAATAAGATCAAATAAAGCAAATATCAAGTTATGCTTGTATGTATGTTTGGCCACTTTTATTAAATTTAAACATTTTTGTGCATTTTTACTTTTCCTTTTTATATACAAATGATAACAAAAGAGAAATGAAAGAAAATGATTGTTATTATGAAATGTATTACCAATAAATTCAAAGTCCCATTAAAACACAATGAAAGAATATTAAATTAAAATTATTTTCCATAAAACACAAAGAAACGCAATGTGTAATTTACAGGTTCGTTAACTTTGATCCGTTGCAAGCGAAAAGAAAGTATCGGTAAAGGTTTCTTATTTAAATTGAAATATTCAATTTAATCAAATTGAACATTGAGAATCAATAAAGTATATTTTATGTTTCTTCGCGGCAAATCAAAGTAGAAATTAAAATGTGTTTTAATGTACATACATAAGTATAAATAACGTACATTAATTGACAGTTAAAATTTGTTTAAATTATGATTTCGTGCGCGAATCAAAACTATTTAAGAAAAAAAAAAGAATAACAAGAAATATTGCTTTATAAAATTCTGTAATTAAAATTTTTCTTATTTATTTATTAATAACAAATGATAGCGGGCATATCGATGAAGGTCACTCACTAAACGAATTTGATTTTTAAATTTTGTAAACTCTGCCATTAATGTAATGAAATAATTCATTAATTTTCGCACGACGCGGTTAAAAATCATGGCTCATGGTTATATATTTTCAAAAGAACTTATTAGTTTTAAAGTAAACATCAAGTAAGAGACAGAAGCGTGCGTAAAACACAGATATCAGGATTAATCAAAACGAGTTTCCTTGATAATATGACGTATATTATTTTGTTTTAGAAAGGTTTTAATGCAAAATGAACTTTGTGGGATTTTAAACAAGAAAACTTATTTATTACTTTGAGAAATTGAAATTAAAACAAAATAAGAAAATCCACTTCGCAGCACATTGAAAATATCAGATTTAATTTTACACATACATATGTTTACCAGTTTCCGATTGCGTGCGGAACAATTTTTCTGCCGCCATGTCAGGTATTTTGTACAAAATCAACTAACTCGACATCAAAAAGGTCGTTTTTTGCAGAACTTAAAAAAACACACATGTTTTTTGTGTTCCGATATTTTTCTGGCATTAATCTAATCAGGGCGAAGATAACTTACTTAGAGTGGAGAGGGTGTAGTATTAAAAACGTAATGAGTTTCTGTTTCGTTAGAGGCTACCACTTCATTTCTCGGTATTATTTTACCAATCATAGGAAGGGGAACGACTTCTTAGTGCGGTGGAAGGTGGAATTAATATCAAAAAAAAAAAAAATACGTAACTGTGGAGGGGAGTTGGTTTTCTTTAAAATTTCCGGTTGTTTCGTAAAATATCTCACTCTTAGCCCTCATCAATATGAACATATGTTTTGCTATGAGCGTATATTTTGCCAAAGATTTTCGGTTATAAAAATGATTTCCCAATTTTTTCAGGTCTCTTTGAAAAAAACTGTCTCGTATGACTTAGCATATTATGAATAAGTAACATTGTTTTTATTCCCTTTATTAAAATTTTTATATAGAGATCTGGCTTAGAACATCTTTTTGGAGTCATTCGACAATATATTGATGCAAATCACAAATTAGTTTTTTCTAACCATCTCTACTGCTACCGGAATTAAAATTAACAAACTCGTGTTTAAAACTACAGAAATATAGGCAAAATGATTAATTACACCTTTTTATGTAATTATTTTATAACAGAAAAAAGAAATAACAAGGAAGGTGCAAGCGGGGACTGAACCAGCAATGGCAATTTGCATGCCAACTCATAATACGATTCTATCAGCCATTGAGGCTTTTTGGGAAAATGGCGTTTTTACAGGTTTATTTTTATATTTGTCATTTTTCAGATAACAGATGAAGACATCATTGTTTCATTATTAACTGAAGTTATAACAAATTTGCTATCAACAGTACCTTGACAAAGGGTATATATGATTCGGCGTAACCGAATATAGAACCCTTATTTGTTTGAATTTTTTTTACTATCCCTTTCTAAAAAATGCTTCCAAATACATATGTATGTTTATATCTAATGTAATTGAAAAAAGTTTGTATAGTTGCTGCCAACTTTTTTTAACTTCCAACAACAACTATCCAAAATGGTGCTTTCTAACAACTACAAATTGTAAAACGAAGGCTGAAATTTGTTTAATGTTGCTTTACTATTAGTGTTAAATAATCATTGAACGCTATTTATTCTGTGTTTCTTGAAGCTTTACATAATTCGATGATGAATTGAAATTACAATAGAATTTTGTTTGTTTTTAAAATCAATTAAATAAACAATAAATAAAAGATAATTATTATGCATGCTTAGACAGACAAAGGAACTAAACCGAATCAACAAAGTTATCATAATTTTTATTTAATATTTGTAAAGCAAGTTTCTTTTAATAAAATTAAAACCAAAAATATAAAAAACGAGTGAAAATTATTAGAGCGCATTAATGTTTTCATGCTTTGACTTAAAACAGTTTGATGGAAATCTTCATCATTATAAATTATATTTGTTTGTTTTAAAGTTTAAAGCACCAAACAAATGCTTCTTTAATTTTTTTTTTGTTTTATTATTATTTTCTGTTTATTTCTTTTATTGTCTACAATTTTCATAATTAGCTGTTGCTGTTTTTCTCCATAGTTTATTTCAATGGAAGTTTTTCTTGATTTTTAGTTTAACTCCACTTAAAAAAGCAATTGATACCATTTGCAATAAATTTTTCAAGTGAATTATTATTATTAGCCTGATTTTAGTTCGTTGTGGTGTTTGTAGTCTTTGCACATGCACTCGTATATGGGGCTGTTGTGGGTTTTGCTAAATATATACATACATATGTATGTATGTGTGTAGTTCGTGTGTATTGCTATTTAAGTGTAATATTTTCCTTGTGGTTTAAATAAAAAAAGTTTTTCCAAACAAACTTTCATTATATCACTTTTACTTGCTGATTTTTTTTTTATTTTTCTCTAACAAGTTAATTTATTCTTTAATGGGTTGGTATCTATCAACGAAAACCCCAAGACAAGTGATTAGGCTAAATGTAATCAGCTTATAATACTTTGGTTTCAGGTATGTCTTTGATTATTTCAAAGTGCTTTTAATCATTTCAATAGATATCATATTTGATTAGGCAAAAAAGTATTATATATTTGGTTTTAATGTTGTCTTTAACAAAATATTAAAAAATACATTTTAACAAAAATCTTGTTGTGAAAGCGTATGACCAATAGAAGAAATTAAGGCTCTGATTATACATATTACGATTATATATTTGATTTTATTAAAACGTTCGAAATAGGCTTTTTGAGCGGTTCAATATCTTACATATAAAAACAGCATGCAGAAAAAATTAGCGCTATTCAATCATTGCATTTGCAAAATGGCATTTAATTACTCTACACTAACAAAATACATAGCAATAAAATTTCTACACTTGTAGAAGGTTTTTTATGCAAAACTTGATTGCAAATCAACTGATGAAAACAAGAGAAAATCATCGATAGATATCTTCTGCAACAAGTAGAGCAAACTAAAACAATAGCAGGTATGCATTTGCAATTGCATAGTTTTGCAATCATTAACGCACATATTGTCAATAGAGCTGTTGTATAGTTAACATAACGAAATCTTGGTAAAAACCATATTAAGTTTCTATATACAGATATTTATCCAATTTAAAATTGATATATAAGTATAATATAATATAGAAGCATTATATTTAAAACACAATACTGCTAATCATTACGGGTGTTAACAAAATTCTTGATTGCATATTCGATTCTGCTGTAAGCAAACATATTGTTTTGAAGTGTTTGAGTTGATCTGAACAACCAAACATTTAATTAGTACCAGATTCAGGTCACGTATCGCGATCCAAATATCAAATACGTATTGAACGTAGCAGTGCCTTACGGTATTTAAGTCGAATCAAACTAAAAAGCAAAGTCAAAAGAAAAAAAATATTTTTAAAAGAAAGCTTATGTTCGTTAATAGAGGTTGAAATTGTTTTAATAAATAAAAATATTGTTTTAGGGTTATTAATAAACCAAATTGAATTAACTTAAAACTGTATAAAGCAATTACTTTCGAAAACTATAAAATCAACCTTGCTTTTCGACGTTTTGTTATTTTGGTATTTTCTGTGTGAGCATATATATTTTTTTTTTTTTTGTCGTACATGCTTAACTATATAGTCATCCACAAATATTGAAGAAACAGAAACTATGCACAGTATAATTAGTTTTAAAATGGGCGCAAATAGGGTGGCGGCAATGTCTACAACAGTGCTGATGTTAAGAAACACCTGTTTACAGTGCATGTAGAGGTATTCTTTTACCCAAATTACTTTAGAAAATATTTTATATTTGAATTATAAAGTACTTTTAATTGAAGTGCTCTTTAAAGTTACTTTTATGCCCTTTTCTGTGCTAGAGAATATATGTATAATATTATTATTTATTTACAGCGCAGAAATCCTGTAGCGTTTTATCAATTCTATTATATCACCTTTAATAAAAGAAAATTAAAATGCCCTTGAAAAAGAACAAAAGAAATGTATACATATAAATAAATAAATTTATAATATTCACTTGTCAAAAATGCGATATTCTGTTATTAATTCGATATTTCCCTGCAGCTGCTGCTGATGATTCTGCCGACGCTGTCGTTATTGTTGCTATATTTTTAAATATCTTCTCGTGGTTTGCATTGTAAAAGGATCAAATTGTGCATGCTTTATGGTTTGTGTATGGTTTATGGTTTCGCCATACGCAGAATAAAAAAAAACAGCAGAAATGAAAATATCTACTTCAGTGTCAAGTGGTATGAATTTATACGCCGCATTATATACAAAACAAGACTGCAGCAAAACAGAAAGAGAAAATATAAACAATAACAACTACTTGTGGCCGCAAGCAAGCAGCAACTATAACATCAATTTTATTAACTCGAAAATAAGTGCAATTTTATTTAACCCTAGAACTGTATCAATGTTTTGTTTTAGTAATTTAGAAACGTCATTATTCGAAATGACTTAATGTATTATTATTACCAAAATACAAATTAATAAAGGTAAAAAGTTGTTTACGTTTTACTGTTAATTAAAGATGGAACAACACGAAATGAAAAAATAAAAATGAAGTCCATATATTCGTACTTAATACTGTAAATTTTTAATTCTTGTTTATTATATAAATTGGTTAAATATAGATTTCTTTTAAATTAGTAGTACACTAGAACTCCGACGTGCGTTGTTAATGGGGACTGGAGGTTCGCAATTCAAACCGAATCACCTTTTTCTATAAAAATAACTGAAAGTTAATTTATTGGAGAAAATATTTAAAACGAAGCCAAATATTTTGATAAAAAAGTACGAATATAATTTTTATATATTTTATTTACTTCAGGAAATCTCGGCGAATAACAGACTAAATTTTACCACAATTAGACAGATGTTCTGTGTACCACTTATAAAACAAGGAAAAGAGAATGCCCTTAATGCAATTTGAAAACTTCTAAACGTACAGGTGACGATATGTGCTACCAGAGGTTGTCAAAATGCTAAAATGGTGATCCACAATGTTTCAGTAAAACTGTAACTGTTTTAGCAATGCAAATTGAACTGAAAATGAAGCAAATCAGAAATAAAACGACGTAAATTGAATTTTTCCAGTTTTAAAAAGCGACGCAAATAGAAACGACTCAAATCGGGAAGACTCATGTTGGGGCTCTAGTGTAATTGTAGTGACCGAAGTTAATTCATGATAGGTTGGCCATTTAATATTTTGTCAGCTGTATACAAATCAAACTGTCAAAGAACCTTTCATTGTGTTGTTACTGTTTCTACTGTTCTTGGCAGTTTAGCACAGTTCCTTACAGCTTAGCTCGAAGCATAAAAAATTTACTTGTTTTTGTTTTTTTTTATTGCAGGAAAAGACCAACTTGTAGTGAATTGGCCTTGGTAATGATTAACATTTTTAACGACGGCAAAATGATTAAATTTGTAGAATTATTAGCTCGAACAATAGCGACTGTTTTGTATCCACTATGAGCGTTTATTTTTTTGGCGATCGAACTGTTTTTACTTACACAAAAATTCCTTTGAAATGAAAATCGGTCTCTTAACATTTATTATTAAATACAACAAATATGCAAACACATTAAATAATCGTCATAAGTAAATTTTTCGGTTAGTCAACAAATCTATGCGTTCAAATCGACTAACATTAAACATTCAGGGTTAAACGAAATACTTGCATGACAGCTTCATTTAATTTCATAAATACATTTAAAAAATTTATAACTTTTTTATTAATAGGTTTTTCTTGTTTTTTTTTGCAGACGTTTTGACAAAAAATAATATATTTTCTCTTGTGTGTCATTGAAAAATTCATTTTGGATAAATAAAAGTGAAATCGCGTAGCTTGTTGATGCTGTGGAGAGGAAAATCTTCAAAGGCTACAGAGAAAGGGAACTGCATTTGAAAGGTTTGTATTTAGAATAATTAAAATAAAATCATTTGATTACAACGTAAATATCTTATTTTATCTATTACAAATTTCTATTGTTTTCATATATTGCTACTAAAATTGTATAATTTATTATTGCCTCAAAAATAAAATTAATAATAGAATTCATTATCTTGGCAAAAAAGTTTAAAATTCATTTTAAATAGAAAAAGTATATATATAAATGTGTATGCATACATTTCTACGTGCTTTGAATTTTTTGTTTGAAATCGCTATTTGAAATTTTGTTTAAATCAATACTTTGTAGTAAAATATAAAATTACAACTTTGTGGAAATGTTACTGTCATCAAATGAAATCTATGAAATTACAATAACAAAAATGACATCATCATGAGTGAACACTTTGTTTCTGTAAAAAAAAAAAAAGAAATAAATGGGCAGCAACATGCACGTCATATGAGTTGTTCTTTTCTAGTTTTTGTCGTTTAGTTGATCTTTGCAAACGTCAAGTTTAACAAAACTACATACATGTAGTTCATTGGTCCATGATAAAACGTTCTCTCGCTGATATTGTAGTAAAGCCCGATGAATACCGAAAAGAAACCAATTTATCACAATGATGCTTACAATACATATTAGTTAAGATTTATATGTAGGTTTGGCAAACTATGTTTGGAATAACTGAACTGTCCGCCTACCAAACTTTATCAAAGTGATCATACTATGGGTATGATCATATTTGTGATGTTTATCAATTTGGAAAAAAATTTGTATTTTGCCAATTTATTTAACTATCGAATGTGGTAATTAGCTTGCTAGCCGCGTGTCGAATTATTGTTCGATTCGATATTACATTATTCTCTTACATGTCGTATATGATATTTACATATGTATATGTTAATGTGCGTAGCTGTTTTTATTAAGGAAGTTATTTAAATTCAATAAATACTCCGTCATTAAATGGCCTGCAGTCGATCGATGGTGGTTACAAAAAATGCATTTAATTTGTTTTATTGCGTGTTTATAACTTTGTTTAAATGGTTATTTAATAAAAGGAAAAAGAGAAACAAATTGAGGCTGGTTCTTTTATTTTTAATTGAAAACAAACTTGTGCCACAAAAAAACCTTAAATTATATTTCGCAACGCATGCATGTGTAAATAAATACAAATATACGAGTTCTATGTTCAGTTGTCAATAAAATTAAAAGTTAAATATAAAAAGGTTCAGAAATTGTTGAGTGTAGTAAAAAATTATGCTACATCGTTCTTCTTACAAATCAAAAGTGTGATAAAAATCTTTAAATAGGCTTTTTCTCGTGTAGCCCGATATTGTCAATGTGTTTAATATTTAATTTGTTGTTTGTAAGAATTTCATTTTATTCCAAATTTGGAGATAAAATGTAAACATCACATGTTCAAATTGTTTGTTTTCAATCACATGCCAATAATGAAGAACATAAATATTGCAGTTGGTCATGCAAACCATTATTGTACCCATGAGGCTCCATTTGTTTTTAACTAAACTGAGAAAGGTCACGTGCGTTTGTCGTTGCTCAAACCATTTTAACATCTCTAAGTGCACTGGCTTAGTCGGAAGATTTAACATCGCCTATACAAAACGAAATAGCTGTTGTACATGTAGTACATTGTGGTACATGTAAACACATCATCTACAATCAACAAATATGATGGTCGGTATAAACTAGAAACGTCACCAAAAAAAAGGCAACAACGGGAACAATTTGTCAAATTTTATTTACATGTATGTATGTATGTATGTATGTGTAAGCCTAACTAGCCAACTTGTTTTACCATATAGAATTTTACATTTATTTGTTGTTGTTGTTTGGCCAAATATTTTTTCCAAAGGTGTTTCACTGCGTGTGCTGGCTGGCTGAACGTTGCGTTTATGTTAATACTTTTTGTATATTTACTACAATTTTGTCACTTTTTTGTAGAATAGAAATTTTGTTGTATGTGGGTTACTGCTTAAAATTTGTTTCATTAACTTGGTTTTAGTTCGTTTAACTCTCTTTAACTCAACGGAACTGTTGTGTGTCGTCCAAAAAGTACGTGTCGTTTTAGTTTGTTTTATATAATGATTTTGTTATTAGTGTGTATTTTAAAAATGTCAATAAATTTGAAAATTTTCGATAAGTGAATTTTTGTTTTGCACATTTTTAATGCTTCATCGAATTATAATCATTATTAATTAACATTTTTAATTGTTTCTACAACAATTTTCGAATTGAGTTTTTAATAGAAATTTCTCCACGGAAAATGGAAGAACTTTTGCTAATTCTTATAGAGCTTGGAAATTATTAAAAATATATATATAGGTATGTGTGGTTCTTATTTTTAGTGTACTTGTTTTTTATATTAACTTAATTGATAAAATATGGAAAGGTTCGATTTATATTATAGTTTCTGCCTCATTTAATGAATCCAAAAAATAAAATTACTTAAATTTTGTGCATTAAACGTTACATTTGTTTTCGCGGTTGTTCTGAGAATGATTTTATGCCAAGCATTGTTCAATGGATAACCCCATCTAGATAAATATCTTCGCAGTAAGGCAATAAGGTCGGCAGAACAACGGAACAATATTGCTTATTGCTTTGCTTATGTTAATGGTATGGAAAAACGTATTTAAATTAACTCACAATATAAAAAATGCCATACAAGAAGGTTCACAGCAACATTTTTTAATTTTTTGGGTTTTTAATGCAGCATCTTTTAATTATAAAGGCCGAGCGTTTGCAGCGCTCGAAAAGGTGTCTTCATGAGAAATAACATAATTTTGACGTTTGCTGCAATATACATATGTTAATGAATTTATTGCCTGTCTAGACGGGAGGTAAGTATAAGAATTTAGAGCACTAAAAATAAATAGTCGTTCAAAAAAAGTTTACTATTATGACCACTCAAAATCTCACAGAACATTTATAAAATCATAAAATATATAAATATTATGTATAGTAAATGCCGATTTTATAGATATTGCACAGAAATTTGCGAAATAAGGGCTTAATATATAATATAATACGGGGTTGATGAAGGGCATAGATTAACTATTTTGGACACATTCATATAGGTATTTTACTTTTGATAACTATTTCTACTGTTTTACAGGATAACTTTCAGGTAATTGAAAACAGGTTTGTCGTTATAACAGTAAACTTAAGAGAATCGTGAAAATTACTTTCTTTATTAAGAAAGTATGATTTAAAAATGCCTCATTTCTATTTGACACATCATTTTATTTGCTACAGTCTCTGATTCTGCGGAAATCAATATTTGTTGGTAATTTATTAATGTGTTATTGTAAAATTTGTTAATAAATTAATAATTTACATCCGCGTAACAGTATTTCAAGTCATGCATTAAATTTTTAAGAAATGTTTTGACGTTTCATAATTTATTGTGTGCAAATTTATTTGTTTGTAACTATCCGGCATTAGTTGTAATCAAAGATCTGTGTCGAGCTGATTTTAGACGGCTAATGGCCGCCGATTCACAGCTGGTTTGATTTTTGATATTTTTATGTTTTCGTTTTTAAACTTTATAAAAGTTTGAACGAATATAAAATATGATTTTTTATTCAGATATTTTTACAAAATTTTACTAGAATTTATTTTAAATATATTTTTAGTTTTATTGTATCCACTGTTCTGTATTCTATCGAGGAAATTTCAGATCGAAGTGTAAACAAAATATTTTATCCATTCTTGATTTGTGAGAAAAAAATGTACCTGTATTTTGGTAAAAACATTCAATATTAATTTGAAATATTAGATTATTTCCAATTGAAAATGTCAAGTAAAACGATACAATTGTTGGCGTTTCCTTTGAAGAGTTGGCTAAATTTACTACCTTTAACACTTATTTTAATATAAATGATTTTTGTTAATGGTGGTACATATTCACCCTGAGCTTGTTATCTGTTTACTGGGTAACATGGGAAAATGTTCAATAGATTTTGTTTTGTAAAATTTGACTTACAAATTTTAAAACAGCAAAAAGTATTGAAATTCTTTTGTTTTACCAAGTAAACAAACTCAGTGTAAATTGCATTAGTATTTTTTATATTTAGGCTTAAAAGGGTCATGTGTTTCAATTTATGTTCTATTTTTTTTTTCAAATTCCCATGTATCACGTAAAAAGTTTCTCGATTACAGCATTTTGGTTGTTGAATATGTAATCAATTTTATGCCTGATGCATTTTTTGTCTTAGCCATATTTTTAAGACTCATTTATTTTTTCTTTCTTGGAATAAACTTTGAGTTTATTAATTAATTGAGTTTGCCCCAGTTTGTTTAATACATATGTATGTATGCATTTCTATAACTTTTATACAAAATTATTCAAGTCCAACAAAGTCCAAAATGATGACATTATTTATAAATCCATTCACTAATTATTCATCTATTATAATATCTTATAAATAAATGAATACATATAACTAAAATTTTCTCATGTTTCTTTGTATTAAATTTAAATAACAAACAGATGTTATGTGTCTTCGTGCAGCTTCTTCTTAATCTGAGTCATTTAAAATTATTTTTTTTTATTTATTATTAAAACGTAAATTATAATATAATAATAAAATATTTATTTAGATTTAAGAATATTATTTTTATTAAATAAGCTTAAGATAACACTGTCGGTGCTTTTGACTTAAAAAAGTATTGATTTATGAGCGCATCTTGTCAATTTTGTTTTTAATTTTATTCATACTCTTTAAAATACACAAAAAATTTAAAAAAGTAAAGTCAAGTAATAAATAAAATTCACATAATATTCAAGGGCATAAATAAATTATTTACATACATTTGTGCCTATGTTTGTTGTTCATTTGACGCTTGGCTAGAGCTGTAAATATATTTTAAAGTGAAAAAAACAAATAAAAATACACCTAATTATATATTAACCTGCTCAAGGTTACATATTTCAAAAGAGCTATTTTTCTAAATGCTATGGTGCACAGGCATACAAGTGTACATAGCAGGGATAGTAAATGAAAATACCTATTGGTATGAACCAACGAAATTTTACATTTCCAGTACTTATACATTTTTTTGGATAAGATTTGAGATTCTATTTTTCGTTGTGTATTCAAACTACCTCTTTCACTAATCTGGCCTACGGTCGCTCGTGTTTTTAATACAAAACAAATTTCAAAATTTTGTTTTTGTCTCGAATGTATTTATGCGAACGATGAAACATGTTCGAAGTAATGAAAGAGGCAGACAATTTGAGTAAATTAGAGCGGGTTATAAAAAATATTGCTTGCATTCTTGCAGAAAATTTCCTATGCCTTATCTGCGAAAACATATAATTTTGGGTGAAATCAACACGATTAATAATACAAGCTATAACCGTAAAAATGCTAAAATGGCCACACTCTTAATCGATGTTATAAAAATTCCAGTAAGATTTGTTCATCTCTTTTAAACAATTGAGCGGATAAACATTCACTTTTATAAAATAGATTTTTAAAATGATATGCACATTCTGATAAATACACTGAAAAAAATCAAGTAATTTTTTTTATAAAGAATATGTGCAATTTGAACAGCTTCAAACGACCAATAACTGAGACGCATAGAACCTCTTAGCCCAGTCTTTTCATTTGACTTCAAAGTAGCGACGGAAAAGACTGGTGCAATGAATACTTTGTAAAATAAACAAAGGTTTTTCCGTTTCCTTTTTTTAGCCATTTTTGTTATTTTAGTGCTACGCAACACAAAGTCAAGTCAAAAATCAACTCGGAGTTATCAATTTGATTTACGTCGAAAGATTAAAGTTGGTTAACTCTCAAAACACGATAGCTAACGTATGACGAGTTTTATACGTCTCGGCAATTATGCTGTAGAAAATGTTCTTAGATCAAACGAAGAACATTTTAATTTGAGTGTATTACTTGTGCATGTATTTCTCTTTATTGTTTGTTAATAAATAATTTGTTTTCAATAAAACTTTATCTTTTTATTCTTTCTGTCTATACATTTTTTTTAATTTAATGTTGATAAAACAATTCTGTTGTATGATTTCTTCTCAGTTCTTTCCATATCGTGGTTTTCGTTGTATTTGAAAAATAATAAATTGATCTGTCGATTTCTTTTGTTAAATTTTTATACTTTTACATTTTTTGTGTTTCATTAATTTTGTTTAGTGCTTTATTATTTATTATTTTATATCTCCTGCGCTATAAGTTTTTTTGTTTTAATAATTTACAAAATCCCATTAGAGTCGTGTTGTTTTCATTAGCTTTCAATAAAAAAGGTATAGAAATAAAAGCTTAGGTTTGATAGCATAAAATAATACCAGCTAATGATTTCATCTTGATTGATTAAAGAAGTGTTCATCAACAACTAGGTTTTAGAAAATTTAGTTTAGGGAAGGGATATTTCAAATGGAATGTAAATCTGTTTGTTTCTTATAATTTTGTTCTAATAGAGTTTTTTTTAAGAAAAGCTTTTTTGCCTTCGTGTGTGACGAGTGTCAGAACTGTTTCTTATTCTGTTTTTTTTTTTTATTAAAAATGCATAATTTTATCACATGATGTTTGTAGTTGTTTTTTAGTTTTAGTTATTTTTAGTTTTAGCTTTTTTTTA
>BGZK01003597.1:0-22376 GCA_005406025.1 Eumeta japonica
ATGTCTACTTTCCTTGGCAAATTAAACAATACTTGTCACATATTTAACCGGCCTCTTGAATTATATATATAGATATGTATGTATGTAATAACTTTGGCATACAAATAATTACATTTGCATATCGTCCACGATAAAATTACTGTGGTATTCTATACTCAATCTTTTCTAAGCAATGAGTGCCCAACAATTTACATAAAAAGTCAATAATAAAAATCTTTAGGCGACTAGCATCGGCTTATTATACAACTAGCAATAAAATATTAGAATAACAAACAAACAAACAAAACAAAACAGATGCAACAGATGATTGAAATCCCGTAATAGAAAAAATTTTCACATTTTCTGTTGATGGATTAATCAATATTGGTTTGATTTTATTCTTGTCAGTCAGTCATAACACTATCTGCCTCTTTCATCAATCAAGCAAATGCATGCATCACTTCACGCACACACACACAATTGAATCAAAACCTTTTTTATATTTTCTTTTGTAACACACCCTGAAAAAAATGTTACAAAAACTGGCGCGAACATATTGGTACCATTTACCCATTTAAATAGTTGCCAAACGAAATATGATTGAAATCGTAAAATATCCAACAAAAAGTCGTCACACAAAATAATAAAGAAGAACTGTTTAAGAAAAAAAAAATCAAATATAATGAAATAAAATCATCTAAGCAACAAGTACAACAAAGCGAGAAAAAAATTGGAAGTGATTGATATAAATTAAATACAGACAGAAAGTAAATCGAAGCTCTGCTGGTTCAGTAGTCTAAGCATCTATGCAAAACAGTGCATGCTTAGCTGAAGCCGGAGTTCGAAGCAACAGGGTGTTGATAAGTATCATATCGCTATCGATTTTCATTATCAAAATTTTCAATACTACTCGATACCGATTAGCATAATAAGAAATAAAATCGAAACTTCTAGTAAATTCAATTAAAATAGATCATATTAGAGACATTAAGGTTCCCTATTCTCACAAGCTTTTAATTTTTTCAATTTAGAAACTCAATCGTATGGTTATCGTTTGAAAAATACTGCCTTATTTACAAGTTTGTGAAACATCGACTTGAATTAAATAAAGAAGTTTTTATTATTGTTAATGCTTATCTCCTACTCGTAGGCAGTTCAAGTCCCGTTGAGCACCAACTTCTTGACGTTCTCTTTATAGGTTAAATAGGCGTAGAGGGGCATTGGTTATATCAGTAATCAAACCTTTAACACAAAAAGCTAGCGTGTCTTTTCATAGTATAACTCTCTGAGCTCCACCCGACATGATTGGTAGTCCTAGGGGATGATAGCGAAAATCTTTGCCAATCATCTTATGAGCATATACGGTTGGTATGTGGTGTCAGGTCGAGAAGCTATTTTGTATCCCCAGGCGCATTAATGAAACACTTGCTGGTGTGTGTTTTCAGAGTTGCAAATGAATTTCGAAAGCAAGCACGAGTGGCTGCTGGCAGCTGAAATGATTGGCCTGTTTTCCTTGGTTCATCACAAGTAGGATTTGGAGTTCCGCGGAAATTCCCAAAAAATCCCAGGAATTCCCGGAAAATTTAAAATTTTTCCCCCTAATCTTGAGAAATGAAAAAGTCCAAGGATTCCCAAACCCTAATCACAAGGAAGCTAAGCTCTTGAGTAAATAATCTGTGCATATATCAATGAGTACTTAGACCATTACCTTGAACGGAAATGGCTGCTATTGATGTAAGTCAAATTCACAAGCTCTCTATTCCCCTCCCTTCTGTGACTATTTAGGCCTTAAGCAGTGTCGAAGATGTTGTATTTTCTATATGCAAGATTAATTCCTTAAGGAATATTTTACGCTTTTTTACAACTTTATTAAGAACAGTTCTCAGTAGTTTCCCCTATAATTTCTTTTTTTATGTTGCATTAGAGACTCAAGTGAAGTCATCAAATTAACACTACGGCTTCAACTGCTCGCCAGAGACATTGTTTTTACGATGACCCAAATATTCTTAGATTTTTCTATTTAAATCGGTTTTATGTGACGAGATTGTTTTATTGTTGTCATCTTCATTATACTTATTTTGTGAATAAAGTCATGAAATAAAATATGTGCATGCATGTGCATGTAAGTACTTAAATTGTCATCTATTGATAGAGAAAGGTTGTTCTTTATAAGTAACAATAATAATAATTAAAGTTCTATATTAAGTTAAAATTATTTAATTATGCGTGAATAAATTCACGCCAGTCAATTAATTGATTACTTTTCAAGTCACAGTCAAAAGTTTACAATTGATTTTTCTTAAATTTATGTAATTGTGTCTTTAAAACTTTTCTATACAATGAGCTAATGAGCTTATTATACCATTTGTCAGATTCTGCTAGCAAAACCTTTTTATTACCTACTCGTGATAATATGCCATGAGTTTTATGACCTTATAATTTTAAAAGGATTTTACAATGGTAGTTAAAGTGAATTATACAACTGAAACAAAGTCTTGCGATGTTAAATAAAATTAGTTATATTAAATTTATTCTTAAAAAAAAGTATTTGCTACAAAAGAATCTATTGATTCTTATAAACAAAGTTTTTCTTTGCTAATAATCTTTTTTCCCTCTCTCTCCCTTTTTTTCTACTTTTAGCTTATTCATCATCAGCATCATTGCCATTATCTATCTCTAAGAATATAAAGGGTGCTGTGACAAACTCTGCTGCTTTAAATAATTTTCCAGCTCTCGATGAGTTTACAACACATTCTGTGATACGTCCAACAATTTATCATGCCAGACATAAAAGAGAAATACGTCATACATTAGATGCGGTATGTATTTTAATTATATAATTTTATTTCTTTTATTTATTTTCTATTAAAATTTTTTTCATATAAAAAATATCGATGATTCAGATATTTTTCTATGAAATAAATAATTAAACTTTCAATTTCTTGGCGTGCCTTTTAATAATTTTTAACTTTTTAAATTTGGTTTGCACATGCAAATGAAAGGAGCTTTCTGATATGTATTTTTGTGAAATATTAATTAATATTTGATTCATTTTAAAGAAAATAAATTCAGTTGGAAAAGTCTTGTGTGCGGTTTCCACAACACAAGCCACCGACTTGTCTGAAAAATGTTTGTGAAAATCACTCTAACAATTGCTTTTCATATATAATTTCTTAACAAGAGACTTGTTTGTGATCTGGAAACAGCACATTAATATATTTTAAATGAAAGCTTAAATTTAAATGAAAGTATTTATCAAAATAATAAAATAAAAAGCCTAACAGCTTTGCAGCAGATTGGTTTAAAGCGTGAGTAATCAAAACATAAAAATATCTTTACAAAAAGCAATTAAAACTTAATAAATTTGCAAAGTTTTGTATGTTATGTGAGAAATATTTCAAAAATTTAACTGCAATGGCAATAAACAAAGCTGTTATGCCCAGCAAAAAATTGGACAAATGGAAGCACTAAGTCTTGAAGCAATACATTGCTTTTGTAGGGACAAATGATTCCATAAGAGCTGCAAAAGTGCACTAAAATAAGCTTGGGCTTACATAGGCAATAAGAAAGAAGATCTTTTAATATTTATTTCATTTAAAATTTTGATATAGTAGTGCTTCTCAGAAGCACCATCGTAAAACGAGACAAAATATATGGCATATTTATTTGCATGTATAAATGCATTAAATAAAACAAAACGTGCAACATAATGTAATCCCTCTAGGTGGCTCATCCTGAGCAAAAACATGCATTATAAAAGCGCCACTGCAAGTGATTCCATTACTGCTTCTCCCTTATAAAATGCTTCTAGGCATTCACTAGTTTTTGCTGGGTGGTTTGTGCAATTCAAAATAAAGAAAAAAAAACGAAATTTGTTAAAAAAAATATCTATCGATCTATATATAACATCAACTTTTGATGATTGCAAAATTTTAAGCTGCAGTCATTACAGTCACTTAAGCAGTCTAGGCTTGTTATGCGCTCCCTGATTAAACCATAAAAGTTTGACTCCAAGTCATTCAAAGTTTTGCTTCATCATATGCCCGTAATTGAGTCATGTCCGGTTGGGTATCACTGTCAAAATATCAAGACCGTATTTGTGGAAAGGTGGGCAATAGGTACAAATAGTGTTTCAACTTCTCCTCACATGCTTTTACATTCATCTGCTACCTCTACACCTATGCGGTTCTATAACTCCCAATTATTACAATATCGCTTAATGAAATTTATCATAATAATGAAAAAGATCTGTTTTATTTCCGAAGTGTCCTTAAATTTAAGGAGAAATTTCGTTTCTTATTTAAATTTTCTTTTATTTGCAGCAATTTCTTGCGTACCTACTACATGTCAGTCTTCTACTAACCGCAGAAATTACCACAGAATTTTGATTACAAATTAGATATATATAAATTCTCTTTGAAGTGTCACCTTCCAAAATTATTTTTTACTTGCATAACGTTGACGGCATATGTACCAAATTTCAGTCTTCTAGAACCTCAGAAAATGCCCTAGAATTATGATAACATATACACCGAAAAAAAAAATTCAAGGTAAAATTAATATGAAAAAATATTGAATAAATTCGTGTTAACTTTTTTACAAAAACAATCACCCAATTCAAGGTTGATATCAATTCTGCTTGTAGGATATATAAAATCTTGTATTATATTAAATGAAAGCTTGATATCATTAAAAGAAATTAAAATTGTTTTAATAGTAAGTAAAATTTTTACAAAATTAAGAATAAATCAGGTTGAATTAACTTGAAAATCGTATGGAGCAAACTCACCACCGAAACACATGAAATTCATCTCGTTTTATACGTTTTAAACTTGATTCTTTTTCTATGTGTATAATATATGTATGTCATCCATTTTGAGATGTTGGAGAAGGAAGTTTCCCTTTCTAATTTTACTTTACTGTTTTTGCCATTATGGGTCTACGTGCTGATATACATATTCAAAATTTGAAATCACGTTTGCACTCATAATATAAAAATCAATTCTGAAGAAATGAACTCTAATAAAACAAAAACTCGATATATAATAGTTATTTAGGATACTTTATGCTCTGGGCTGCAATATGTAGGGAGTAAATATCTGAGGAATTTTGACAAAACAACCAATTTCGAAAAACTGAATTTTACAGGAGGACCAAAACATTTATAGAGTCACAGAACCGTCCCAGAACATATTTAAGTAAATGTAACATATTTTTATGGTGGAGAATTTCAATACCTTGACTTTCCAAGAAAGATGCATCTTTCTTTCAGAGTTGCCGAGAAAATGTGTAAAACCACGATGTATTGTTTTGCTAAAATAGTTTTGATTGAAAAGTCAACCCTTCTCTAGTTAAAGTCTTTTTTCATATAAAAAGTAACAAATACTCCAGCCTTTGTCGCGACAAGTGCTTATATTTAATTGAAAAAAGAAAACATATATATATATATATATATATATATATATATATATATATATATATATATATATATATATATATATATATATATACATGAGTTCAAAAAGGTTATTTTGTCAAAATAATTTTAGTAAATTATTGGCAACCCATATTCAAATAAATTCTTTTTCCAAAATGACGTTATAATATTTTTCTTTGTGCTCTTTAGCATACCCGGATATGGGTTCTTTTTTAAAAGCAGACTGTAAAAATTGCGAGATAAGTTGATTTGGAGGCTTCTATATCTTCCGATCTACACCATCTACAAACACGCTGAAAAGACAGAAAGATGGGCTTTTAAAAAGTGTAAAAATTGTCCGATCTCGAGTTAGGCTCTTTTGTCAAATTTCCACATATACATATGTGAGTACATTTTGGGAAAAATGTGTATTTAATGAATTTAATGGATTATAGTAAGCAGTAGGTATATGAAAAATATTTAAATATAATTTATGACATATATATAGGAAGTTCGCATTTTCTCAATGGTAATGTTTTATGGCAGCGTACTTAATTCCAATAACAGTTGCGTATCTTGTCGCATGATGCGGCATACATGCGTGTGCTAACCGTATAAGATATGGTTATCGGTGAAACAATTTTTCTAATCGATTAAGTGGTTTGAGTTCTTGGTTTTGTGTTTTGGCCTCTTTTAACTCCCTCGTAGTGTCATTTCTGGAACTAAACGCACTTTATGTTATTTCTTGACCCTCAACTTATATCAGTGCCAAATGTCATTAAAAATCAGTTTAGCAGTTTTGCATGAAAAGGTAACAGACAGACAGAACCACTTTCACATTTATTACATTGGTATGGATATGAAAAAGAGTAAAAATTATGGTTTGTAATACAAAAAAAAATGAAAGGGAATGGGAATGGGAAAAGGAAAGGCTGAAAGGAGAAAGGAAAGGATGAAAGGAGAGCAGATAAATTTGAATGCTTGTCAGATTGTTGGTTTTTCCAACATATCAGATGGTGCTAAATAACCTTTGCATTCTCAAAATTATGCATAATTTTATAAAATGTTTTATATAAAATTTTACATAAATTATATATAATTTTATGTAAGGATAGAAAAGAATATGAAAAACAAAATTAGTAAAGAATACAAGATAGAAAGTGATCGACATACACAAGCATCAAAATCAAGGAAAAATACAAAGAAAATAAAAACCGAGACATTAAAGCCATGCTAATTTGGAGAGAGACTTTAGCAACATGTACGGCTTTATTTAGATTTTTGTTTCAAGATACAGGTTAAGGAACAGGTTCTGAAAGTTTATTTTTTGATAAAAAAAAATATTCTCCATATTCCCTTGAAGACGGCAATACAACACGACGCGGTTTTGTACGGTTTTATTTATTTATTTATTTCCATTCCGTGTACAACAAGAATTCACTTATATTTACGCGGTTTTACACGGTTTATTCTATAATTGTCAATATTGCTAATTATTGATGATTGGCAACACAGCCATATATTCTGTAATATTGGTATCGTGTTAAATTGCCGCTGATTTTGTAATCGTACTTTTTGGTGTCGTCTTGCAACTTAAAGCATTAAACACATTCGACACAGCAGCTACCGACTGCAATCTGTCAAAATAATTTATACTCATTCTTATGAAGCTGTCAGTTTGAAGGGCGTATCTACAACGCCTCTTCATCAATTGTAGCTGCCGTCAACTTAGATATAATTCTATTTTTTGACCATAACACAAATTAGTGATTTTAGTTTCATAAAAAAAGTTATACAAAAGATTGTTTTTTGTATGAATAAAGTTTATATGTGAATAAAAGATATGATTTCATTAAAAAAATTTCAAAAGCATGTTCTTAAATAATTCTGATGGTGGTAGCTGCCGCTTCCAAAATAATTACGCTGCTGACTTTTATCTGCTAAAATGTAGCCAAGCTACGGTGTTCGTGTAGTCTGCTGTGTCGAATGTGTAGTGCTTAAACATACAAATTGTCAAAAGTGAAAAAATTAAAACACGTGAAAATTAAAATTTAAACCAACTCAATTTCTTGTTTAATTTTTAGTACGTTTTATGTTATTTAATGCAATAGAAAATTTTAAAGACTATATTTTAAAGGCTATAACTATAGTTATAAAAAAGTTTACATAATTTAAAAGTATATTTTATTTCAAATTCCAAAATAATTTTTATGTATTTCTTGTTTAAAATATACTTTTAAAATATACTTTTTCTATGACTATGGTTATAGCCCATTAAATATAATTAAAACTTTTATTATATTTGATATGTTTAGTAGTTTGTGGAGTTATTTATTCCGTTCCTTTTTGCTGGCTTTTATTTTAGCTGATAATAATTTAAAATCTTAAAAGGAACAAACTGTGTTAATTGAACAATTATTAAACAAATCTTACACTTATGTATTAACCATTTGGTAAATTTATGAGTTTTATCTAGGTATTCTTTTTTTTTTTTTGTTGTTAGGTTCTGTTTTTTATTTTCTTCATCGATAGAGTTGAATTCGTAGAGAAAATATTTTTCTTTCATTTAGTTATTATTTCTCTCTTTACAAACTACTACATTTTGCACACATTCACTAAGCACCAAAATCACAAAATAAATGGTATAAGATTAGAGATTTCGGGAACCATGCAAGACGTCTGGTTTTATCTTACAACGACTTCTGTAGGAGTTGTCATGACGAGGAAGAAATTATGTTACATTTCCTTGGTACTTGTGGGGTGTTGGAGGATCTTCGTGTTAGATTTCTATAGGGAGGGATCTTTAGTGACTTGTCTCCAACTATCTACGGCCAGTTTGGTGCCCTTGTCTCTTCTGTAGGGGCAGCGGGTGGCTGGAATCAGCCTATTTATGCGCAGTTGTACTGCGGCCGTTTTTATCCCACTCATCTTATCCCTATCTTTCTTTTCTTATTTCTCTTTTTCGACTCTTCCTCTTCTTTTCTCCTATCTCTTCTTCTGCTTCTAGTGTTGTCACAAAGGGACCGAATTTAATAGGACCCACGGCTGTGACTCTTTCTTCCTTTCAACAGCGGCCCGCCTACCTAACCTAACCTAATCTAGAGATGTGTGTTGTATTTTACTCACATAATCGATAAACCGGCTGTTGGGTACCCTTTCAACATTGATGTCGTTTTAAATTGATCTCGTCATTAAATTGATGTCATTGTTGCTGTCGCCATGCAGAATAGTTGCAATTGTTGCATAAAAGTATCTAAAGTGCAATATAATGCTTTGTAGCACTGAATTATGATACAACAAATGCCGTTTAGAGAAAATATGTACTGTGAAAATTTAAAAACTCAAGGAAAAAATATTTGATTGAATTTCTTAATTTTAACTCTCATCTCTCTATTTAAATAAAAAATACTATTACATGTATTTTTTTTTTTTTTTATTATTTTCAGGATGGTCTCCATGCATCTCATATCACTTTAACGTATCATCATAAAGGTCAACGAATATTAATTGATCTTAAACCGCGACATTGCCGCTTCAGAACATTTTTACGTTATCAAATTGAATAAAACACAAGGACATGTTGTGAAACATTTTACCAAGACTGAAATTGAATTGTGTCACTATCAGGTAAATCATCTCTTGTTTTTTCTCATTTTTCTACTTTCATACATACATTGCATGTATGGTCAGTAATCTTTTAATATTTTGTAATATAATTAAATCTCAATTTAATTAGGGTTCTTTACGTGACCAACCCTCAATCGTATGTGGCCGTTTCAGCGTGTAATGGCGGCATTAATGGCATCATTTTCGATGGCATGACGCATTTTCATACACTCTGGCAGTGATGGGCAACTATATGATGAGCATTTTTATATAGGTGGGGTTTATACTTTCTATTTAATTACTCTTTGTCATTTTGTTACATTACTTTCCACACACACACACACACACACACACACACACACACACACACTTGTTCTTTGCTTTTTATTGCAGACAAGAAGATTATAATAAAAATACTTCATGCGGCTATGACCACGAACATAACGTAGAAAGCAAGGATTTTGAAAAATTTAGAACACAATAAACTTTCTGATATCTCCAATCATATAGATGGGCTAGAGTTTAATCATTTTAGAGTAAGTCATGCTAAAATATTGCCGCTTGTAAGTTATTGTGTACTATACGAACAGTAATTCCTATACTTATAGAGCACAATAATTTACGAACCGACATATTACCCGCTATCACCGATATTTAAAATTTTCTTTCTATTCCTTTTTTTTTTTAAAGCACAAACGTTCTTCTGATGAAAGCAATATGATACGTGGTCCTTATAACTCTAACAAACATTCTTCCTACGTGGAAATAGTCATAGTGATAGACAATAAAGCCTTTAAATCTTTCAATGAAAATCAAAAAAAGTTCACCAGCATTGCAAAGATTTGGCCAATATCATGAATGCAAGTTGTAAATTTATTGCAAAACAAAAGCAAATTATAATATTTATAAATTTCTTAATTCGACAGCTGTACGTTCCTTTAAACATTTTCATAGCTTTAGTGGGTGTTGTGATATGGAATGAATCAGATAGAAATTGAAATAACTCCCGATGCTGATATAACTTTAAGAAATTTTTAAACTATAGACGTACCAAATTGGTGCTACAACATCAATGATTCAGCCCAGTTGTTAACAAAATAAAATTCGATAAAGGAGTTGTAGGTAAGTAAACCAGAAATTAATATACGTCGGCATTTAGATAAAAATAATGGTTCTTTTCATAACATTACAAAATTGATTGTACAATTACGATATTTATGAGAAAAATTTTATACCAAAACTTGGAGAAAACATTTTTTGAACAATTGTGTTATTTAAGCAAATTGATTAATTATATTAAACGAAGTAGCTCTACAAAATAATACTCTGTTTCTTCATGCAGAATTAATTGTGTAATATTCGGTTTATGGCAAAGATAATTTTTAGTATTCATACATGCTAATTGAGCAAACTAATTGAGCACGAAAGAGTAAAAATAAAGATACAAACATTTAATTCAGCCATTTTTAAAGACCTAAACCATTAGATTCTCAATTAATCAAAACAAAGGGTAGATACATTCGTTATATTACAAAGCAAAGAGACACAAACCTATTGTAAATAAGTAAACAGTATTGTATTTAAAATTGTATTGAAAAATTTAACAATTATGTTAATTGCTCAATTATTAATTAAATTTTTTGATTAATTAAGGCGCCATGGGAAGCAGAAATCGACTCTGGGGTATGATTTGCCTCCCTGCCCTACCTACACCCATGTGTGTAGTACAAAATGTGGTGCCGTGTACTAGGTTACACACTTACACTTTAAATTAAAATAAACAAATTTTTTAAATCTAAATAGTCTAAGAAAGGTGACTTTTGGCACTCACAAAGCATTTTGCTAAAATTTTAAAAATTTTTCCGTTTTAGTAACACTTTTGTTCCTGATTCTGTTTGAGCTAGATTTGATCTTCAGCGCAGTGGCACTACAGAGCCTTAACTTCATAGAGCTTGCCATTCGGGATAGAGAGATGCAAAATAATTTAGGTCATTTAGGTGATCAAACTCTCAGTTTGAAGTCTTGCTGCTTTTATGTACCGAAATCGTAAAATAGAACTTCGATGCCTGCTTTGTATGAAACTGGAACGTAGTAAATATCGAATGGAATGTCTAAAGGCTTTAAGTTGTCTTGTATTAGGTTTCTGGGAACTAAAAATGATTAATGTATTTGAGAGTTTGCTACCTAAGAATTTTAAAACAACTTATATCAAATGGAAAAGTTTTACCAAATAAATAGACTTTGACTAGATGATAATTTTTGTAATTTTTTCGTCGAGCCAATTTTTCGATTCTGGAAATCTATTTTCATTTGAAACCTCCCGAATTATCAATCTTACTTTTATAATACAATTTTAGTATAATAAAATTTGTTAATATATCATTTCTTTTGCAGGCAAAGCCTTTAAAGGTCCCATTTGCACCCATGAGTACTCCGGCAGCGTCAGTGTAGAGCACAGCCCTTTGGTGGCTGTTGTAGCCACTACAATGGCCCATGAATTGGGCCATAACTTTGGCATGGAACATGATTCTACCGATTGCAAGTGTCAGGATGAAAAATGTATTATGTCGGCCAGCAGTACATCGGTTTTGCCCACTCACTGGAGTTCGTGTAGTATAGATCAATTGAATATAGCTTTCGCGGGGCATGAACTATTGTTTGCGTAATAAGCCCACGAAATTATTTGACTCTCCGCAATGCGGTAATGGCTTTGTCGAACCGGGCGAACAATGTGATTGTGGCCTACCCGAATACTGTGAAAACTCTTGCTGTGATCCGGAAAATGTATGCTGCATACAAATGCCTCTTGTGCTACTGGAGAGTGTTGCGATTTGACCACCTGTCGTCCCAAAGTAGCAGGCACTGAGTGCCGTAATGCCGAAAACGAATGTGATTTGCCAGAGTATTGTACCGGCGAATCAGAATACTGCCCACGAGATGTATTCAAACGTGACACTGAAGAATGCGATAGTGGCCAGGCGTATTGTTATCAAGGCAATTGTAGATCGCATTCCTATCAGTGTCGTATTTTATGGGTCCGACGGTGAAAATTCAGAACCCTGTTATGCTGAAATGAATGTGCAAGGCAAACGGGTGGGTAATTGCGGCTACAATCGTTTGAATAGTACTTTTATAGCCTGCGAAGAAGAGAACGCTTTATGTGGCATGTTACATTGTCGTCATTTAAATGAAAATTAGAATTTGGCATGGAAACTGCAGCTGTTTTGTCACATTCATTCATCACACATGACAACAATATAGTACCCCTGCCGCTCAGCTTTAGTAGATTTGGGTTTGCAATTCATGGATCCAGGCCTAACACCCAATGGAGCCAAATGCGGTCACAATAAGATGTGTGTAGATCAAAAATGTTTAGCCATAGATCATTTACATTACACCGGCAGGGAGAGAGTGTCCGATCACTGCAGTGGCAATGGTGTTTGCAATAGCAAAGGCAATTGCCACTGCAATAGGCTTCACCGGACCCACTTGTAAAATGCCAGGACCAGGAGGTTCAATTGATAGTGGTCCCGCTACCAATCCCAATAGTAAGTTATTATGCAACAAATTTCCAATATACCAACGATAATTTTCTTAAACTTTATGTACATTTGCAGGTCATGAAGCCTTCCAAAGATTTATGTATATATTCTTTCTTGCCGTTTTACCAATTATGGCTGCATTTTGTTTCTTCATGTATTATTGCCGGCATCATCCTTTGTTTGCGGGTGGCAAATTAGCTGAAAATATGTATGTATCAAATAACAAAACTGGTTTATCCTTTAGCACTAGTTCTTATACCACTGTCACACCTAATATATGCCATAATTTGCATTCTCCCACCTCCTCTACCACCTATTCTACTTCTCGTTCTTCCTCCTCGACTTCATCTACTTTCAAATGCACCTCCTCTTTAACGCCTAAAACTAGTGTTAAAATCAAACCACCAACACTTACAAAAACTGCAACTACTACATCTACAACAACAAATACAAAAACACCTGCTAGTAAAGATTTAGATAACAGTGCAAAATTAAATATAATAAAAACACTACCATTAAACATAAAAACTACAGCAACTTCCTGCACCTCCACACCCAAGTTATCAACACGTAAATCTAATAAATTGCATTCGTCAGCATCTAATGAAAATTTTTCCAAATTTAATATACAAAAACAAATCAATTTGAATTTATCAAAATCTCACAACGAAATTGCAACAAACGCCATTAAACCGATTACGGCTAATATAACAAAACCTCATATTAAAACGAAAATAGCTATTATAAAGCCGCCACCGCCACCACGCAGTGCCAATAATAGCAGTGCCAAGACTAAAACTACTACAACAACTTCTGCTAGTACTGATACTGCCACGCCTACTACTGCTACTACAACTTCTACAACTAACACTACTAATAATAATTTTAACAATAATTCAATAAAACTAGCTGTAATAATCAAACTAATAAGACTTATAATAGTGTCGCATGATGATGTTAAAGTTAATTCAAAAGCAAATCATTTACCCAACTTGAATACGAACACAAATTCAAGCTGAATCAAGTCAATACATTGAGACGCAAATTTGAAATCACTGATGTGCGCTAAATTCCACCACAAATCCGCATGCACTTGTAGATGGCACAACTTATACCATTAACGACAGAAACCAATAGGTGTGTCTATCACTTGTAACATTCAATTCCAAATTCGATGTTGAAATAATGCAAGATATATGTACATACATACATACATGCATACATATTTTTCGTTTTAATATTTTTTTCTTATTAAGTTGCTGTTTGTTTCTTTTCTCTTCGCTTTTTAATTTATGTTTTAAATTGCAAAAATTTGCTCCCCACGTTTTGAAAATTCCCAGGGCCATGTTCAATTTTGTAGCAACCTTATTGCTACTTCTTAGAACGTGCTTAAGGATGAGTTTTAATTGCAAAATAATAACAATAATTACTGTTGTCATTTGTAGAAACACTATCACAAGCATCATTGACTACATGGCTCCAATGGATCAAAGCACCAAAATGACTATACAAACTCAAAATTGTTGGACGATCTGACTTAAAGTCAAATAATCCGAAAAATTTATCCAAGCACTTAAGCAAAATTGAAAAATTGCCTCAGAATTAAAGAAACAACGAACAAGTTTCGGGAGTATTCATTGTGTTTGAATACCCAGAAAGATTAAATGATCACCCAATAAAAAAATGTTTTAGGTTAAATATGAACTTTTTTAAAAATGGGCAGTTTTCCATTTTGAACAATTGGGCAATTGGTCAATTTTTAAAATAAAACTTCCCTACAAATAACGAGAGTACTCCATACATGCGTGTATGGAATAATCTATAATGGAATAGAAGTACTCTAAAATTAGTCAAAATATATGAAAAGATGTAACTACACCTGTATTATTCACAAAGACTAGCTGAATAGATTATCTGTATACATACATGCATACCACTTGAAAAATACTCAAAATGTTCCAGGTGTTGCCAAATCATTGAAAAAAAAGCACAATGAAATGGTCTATACTTGTATTACATAGGAGTACTCCAAAAGTACTTCTTTGGACCATGTAATCCATTAATTATTTGTGGGGTTGGGCGATTATTCTATTTATACTTTTATAATGCCAAACTACACATCTCCACAGACCAAATTCTTCTAGTCGGCCTTTGACCGAATGCAAGAGTATTTTCCTCCTTGATATAACAAACACCGGTTTGGTTTCTAAAGCTATCCTAATTAGCCGGCCTTCGTCATATAAGAGGTTCTCTTCTACACAGGCTTCTCAAGCTTCCCTATATAGACGTAAGAGTGTTCGCCAAATAATATAGCAAACACCAGCTTCGCTTTCCAACACTTTTCTGTCTAGCCGATCTTCTAACGAACGCAAGGGTTCCTCCTTAACGGTATAACACCGGCTTCAGAACTTTTCAACTAGACGGCGACGATTTCACTTTCCAAACTTTTCTGCTAAGCATGGACGGAAGAAGTTTTCTCCTCCATAGCTTCGCCTTCTGGAAACCAATCCAATGCTTCATTTTATGCGATTGTGTTACTCCTTTTAAGTTATTACTATGATGAGAATGAGATTGGTAAATTATTTGATATGTTTTCTATTGAGTACATTAATCCACAAATATACTATACAGAAAAATAGCTTGTTCTAAAGTGAAGTTTTAATACTGAGTTGTGCTTGCAAATTTATGAAGGTAAATTGTACGCATGTGCACTTAGAAACAAGCAGAAAAAAAAAAGATTTTTCATATAAATCAGTCCTGGCGACGTAAATTGAGTGGCATACTTGGTTCCAAGAAAAGGCTCTTCAAACAAGTCTCTCAGTTATTTCTCTTGACTCGAGTACATATTAGAATGTTTCTAATTCAAGTTTTCCTTAAATCAATCTCGTTTGGTCTTATTTCGAGTATAAATTCGAGATTGACTGTGTGTATAATCAAGTATTAAAAGCTAAAATAATCCATTACTCGAGCAAGCACACAGTATTTTAGCACGAAACCATGTATCGAACTACTGAAACCGCTTGGTATTGATTTAGAACGGATGGATGGAATCATGTGAGACTAGTGGTCTCCATCGGACCTGGAAGTCTGTGAAGTTAACCTTAGATCCCTTTCAATGAATATTGTAAGAGTTAGGTAAAGAGAAAGTGGTATTTACAATTGTATGCAAATAACCAACTATCGAGAGACAGGTTTTAAAATTTCCAGCGTGTGGAGCTATATAAGTCTATGTTTAATAGCCTATTGTCATATCGCAGATTAGGGGCAAATGACGAGTAATATTCAAAGAGTAAAACTTTTTAACAAAGAAACCTATCGACTGCACGTGTAATGAACCATGACAATAAGCAACCAACTAACCAACATTAATCACATCTGCCAACAATTTCCCACATGCATGTTTTTGCGTTCTTTTACAACTTTATAGATTGTTTCATATTCACTATTCCATCGTGTAATATTACAGTTTATTAAGTACACTGATCTTATTTGATAGCGAATAAAATTTGAAAACAAACCATTAAATTTACCACTAATAATTTTCCATTCAAAATAGTCAAGTCATATCAAGTGGTTTATGCAACTACAATTCAAATAATGACTTAAGACTATAATGTACGATAACAGAGTTATCGACTGCCACGATCTAAATGGTAAAACTTTCTTTATTTATTTAGATCACATAAAAAACTTTATTGTATTTGATCTAAAGCCAATGAAATCTCATTATTTATATAATTTTTGCGTAACTACAACTCAAAGCTTTTCAAATATAATACGAATTCTGCGTTATTTTCGATGTCATCGAAAATCGAAAACTATCGTTTCTATATCATCTGGTTTTTTGTTTATTCATGCAATTCTTAAACTTGTTTGATTGAATATGATTGGTATATAACTTGTTAAAAAAAATCATTCAAATACAATGTTAGCAGGCAGACTTTGTCATCCCTGCCATAGAGGAAATTGTTAACATTTGTTTTCAGTCTGTGATATTGAAGCGAAGCAGCCAGTGACGAAATATTCCGAGCATTGAGAATTGTAAACTAAAGAGTAACACACAGTTTACTGTAGCTTACTTCATATTGTACAATATATATTATGTACTACTACAGGCTGAGAGAAAGTGAGCTGGTTGTAATATACAATAGAGTGTAACACACCATCTCATTGTACAAAGTATTACACGCAGAAGCACAAAGTATAGTATCGTCCTGAGCATATGAGAAAATGATTTATTCTGACAATAAGGTTATAGTACAAATATATTCGATTGTGTTAACGACGGATATTTTGTTAAATACTTTGTAAGTTGGTGGTGATCAATGAACAATTGGCCAGAGTACGCCAGGAAGACTTCCGAGCACTCCGTATACACGAGGTATGCCACACGTATTTCAATACGTATAACTCACATTCGTCATTGGGGATTTCGGAAGTCCTTTTTAGTACATTTTTTTATTTGTTATAAAATTAATTTTAATGCTTATCCACTATTGGTGAGAGAAAATACTTTCAGCAAAAAATATTCTTTAAAAGGGCTGTCAAAATTGCATCGTGTTTGCTTTTGATTTCCAGCCTATACCTTTTAATTGATTGATTATTGCCTCGATGGTTGAGTAGGCAGAACACTGACTAACAGTCATTAGATCGCAGGTTCGATTCCTGCCGCCGAGCTTTGGGGTTTCTGTAGACAAGCAAAAAGTCTTGCAGTTTTGTGTTTGTTAAAAAAAAAATATTCAAAATGGCATATGATCAAAACTAAAACGACAATGGAAATAAGGCCGATTGTTACTTATAGTATTAGCAATTTTTGTTGTTTATATTTTTTCCCCTTTTTAGGTCTTTACTAAGTTTTTAGTAAAATACTATTAGTTTTCGATTAATTTTTGTGTATGTTGTATATTCAATAAAATGTGGTCTTACAGATTTCCATCAGAATTTAATTCAAGCGTATGTAAAAATGTTATATACAAAAAATTAAACAAATAAAAAAATAAATTTCAAAAGAAATAATTTTGAACGCTTCAATTGTTGCAACAAAAAAAATTGTTGAGAATGTACGTTGTAGTATATAAGTGCATACATAATATGTGGTTTTAATTTTCCTTTCATTTCAACAAGTGCATGATAATATAATTGAAATTCACAAAAAAAAAATATTTTATATTAAATCATTAATGGTAAACATTATCAAGATTTATTTTTTATGTATTTACGTTATTTATTTTTCTGTAAAAAAATTTTTTTAAGCTATTTTTAATTTTGCTTTTAAAGAATGCAGAAATCTCGTAAAACGTTTATTTGAAGCAATAATTCAATAATTCTTTAAGACTAAAAAAATAATGATTAGTATCAAACTATTTTTTATTTAGAATTTTCAAGTTAAACCTGGAATGGTATGGTTTTCTTGAAAGAAAAGTACAATTAAAGCCATTTACTGAACTATCCCCAATTACTCATGGTTATATCATCTAATTCGACAGTCGATTTCTTTAACTTTGGAATTTAACAGTTAAAAAGAATATTCAATTTCAAAGTCAATTAGTCGTTATAAAATAATTCAGCATTGTATCTTTGAAAAAAAAAAGTTTCATAACAAATTTGCACAAACGGTACACTTCGTCAAAACGACAGAAAGTGGTTGAAACAAAAACTTTAAAGAAATAGAATAGAATAGAAATAGAATGCATATTATTCCAGTTCTAACACTATTATTTTACATACATATGTATTGGTTTACAATGAAATCCAATCTTGAGGTCCTTTGATTTTTTTAATTTTTAAGTATTTTGTTAAATATTTCGTTTTATTATTTTTTTGCAAAATTTCTTTTGAAAATAATTTTTAAATTGCTGTATGTGATGAATATTGGCTCAATTCACAACTGTAGTTGTGTTGCTTAACGTTATTTATAGAGATACTTTAGGCACAAACTTTTAAAACAAAATTAGTTTGACAATTTAATAATTGTGAATTGTAATTATCTCTTCGTATACAATGTTAAACGATACAACTAAACAGGGAATTAAGCTGTATTACAACGAACGAGTATTGAAGAGAATTGTACAATATTTTCTGCAAAAAAAAAAAAACAGGCAACCTCCTCAAGTTGAATTTTATTGAAAACAATTATTTAAAGAAAATATAATTAAAATAGCTGGTTCTAATATGATTTACAACTGAACTAATTTGAGCTAACTATATTACAATTCATTTCAACCATATTTTTCGGTTTTGCTTTACAAACAATTTTACTTCTTCATTGGCTGCGAACCGTAGCAGCCAACAATTTATTGAAGCCAACTCGCTTGACAATAATAAATATTTCACAGCTATAACGCAGTTGTAAATCATAGCGGGGGCCTTATTTGCATATGTATCAATTAAATTTAAAACTAGGCTTATGTTTAAAAATTCATTGGCTCGAATGTTGTGTTATTTGTTATTATTTTTGTTTTATTAAAATAAAATAATTTTCAATAATTGTGCTTGTCTTTTTTGTTTTTGTAGTTTTGGTTTATTTTTATTATTTCATAGCAATAATTAATATCTTGTTGTTTTAGCTTAAATTTAGATGTTTTGCAACTTTGTAGCTGTCTGTCTAGTTAGAAATTGGGTGATTGGTTTTATTTTAATTGTTGCTTCCTTTCCATTAAAAGGCATGGGTATATTAAATTTAAACACAACTAATACAACTACACAAGGCCTACATACACCTCTCAAAATGGTTGTTAATAAATATTTTGTTAAACAAACTATTTTAAAGAAAACAATTTACTTTTTTGTTGATTTTTCGATTTTAGTATTATTAAATCAGCCAAACAACGCAAACAACCGCCACGTGCTGCACATGGCAATAGCGGCAATCAAATGCCAGCAAATGGTCTGAACAAATCTACGCCCAGCAGTACAGATGATATGAATTCAGCTCTATTAAAATCTCCCAGTGATTCAAATGATAATGTGAGAAATGGTGGCTTATATGGCAAGTTTAAAGGTTTCACTTTAAGGCCTCTCAACGATGCTACTTCACCGACCAATAATTTTACGGGACCAAATGTTGCTTATGTGCAACCCACTTTGCAAAGATAATTCATTACAGAATTACCACAACAGCCCAGCACCACCACCGCCTCTCAAACCAAGCGAAGTAAAATTAATAGGACCTTAAGTAGAAAGCACCACCTCCACCAGTTGGAAAATATAGCTAGGTCCTGCTTTTGCCGCCAAATACCTGGCTGCAGCCAGACCTATTATCGATGCCAGTATTAGAAACTTCAGCTTTAACAATGTCACCCGACCAGCTCGGTATTCCGAGGGTGGAATTCTTAAAACCAGCACCACCACCACCCGTGCCCTTACACAATGATCTAAGCTAAATATCAAAGGGATGAATTTGCATACGCAGGATAACTTCGTTCTTAAGAAGGAAAAAAATTGCCGCTCAAGGAAAAAACTTATATAGATCGTGAGAAATTAAAGAATTTAGAAATTTCAGCACCCATACCCCTAAACAATTCACCACCAGCAGGAGAGTCATCTAATTCAGATTCGGAAACTCTAACACCCAAAGAACAAGAGACCAAAAATTTAGTCAAACGTACACAGTCTATGAGATCACCTACGAAGAAGCCGATTATACAAACGTTTGGTTCTATGCGTCAAACTTCTCAGGGCCAAACAAGACCTAAAAGTGCCGTTTCATCACAAACCTTAAGTTCGGTCAGGCCAAAAAGTCCACCGCCCAGACCTCCCCCGTTAAAGAAAACCAATTCAACTACTTCGTCGGGCTATCAATTGCCCATAGCAGCTAAAAGTGGTGCCGAGCATACTTATGATGACTGCGAGTTTGTCGAACAGCCATTGGCAAGTGTTGAAGAACAAGATTCGCCTATACACAAAGCCAATACCACCGAAAATGATAATATTTACTCAGTTATAGATGAAATACCACCGGCTGCCCACACCATTAAGCGCAGTGACTTGGTGGGAGGTAATAACGTCTAGTGTGGCCAGTAGCTCCGATTTGGGCCTACTGGGCGAAATCGTGAACGAGATAGAGAAACGTAATGGTGGTGACTCCTTTACTCAGCCACGGCCGCCAGCCTAGTGAAACCAAAATCCAAAGATGAAACACAAAAGCCTTTAAAGAGGAAACCAAACCAGTTTCAGTCAAATCATCAAAAGAGTCTCAAACAAACACAAACCCTAAAACTAATTTAAGTTCCTCACAATCCCAACCATCTTATTTAAGACCAGCACCGATCAATGCACCCATCGCAAGGTGGCACCCACAAGATCAGATATTTCACCCACCAATGCATTTTCAAGTTTTAAACCACCGCTTCATGCAGCCTCAACAGCAACAACAACAGCTACATCGCCCGTAACTAATAACTCAGCGACACAAAATAAATACAGCGGCTTGCTGCTGCAAGCTTCAAAATCAAAACCAGTTGTTCATAAGCCTGTGGTACAACAAAATCACTGCCAGCAAATGGTGTGTCTAACAAACCAAGTGCTACCATACAAAACCAAACCATTATCGGCAAAACCTTCCTTCAACAGCAGCAACAACACCAAGCGACCGACGAAAGCTCCCACAGCTCAACGACCACAACAGCGGATCGCACGACAATTGCAGGCAAATCGTCATCCACAGTGGCTTCATTGACGCAAAAATTTGAACCCACGAAAACGAACAGTAATAGCGGCAGCACAATAACATCGACAACGTCCCTAAGAAAGTAGCTTTAGGTTTAACATAAAACTTAGTTTTAAATATATCCTTAACTAAAAGAAAAACGCACTGATTTCCATTTAGAAAACCACTATTCAAATAAAAAAAATGGATGTTTGTTTTATATAAATAAAAATTATTTTTCAAAAGGTATGTGATAGAAATCGATCGATTCGAAGACTATTTATTATCTAGAATCTCTCGTTGGACGAACTATGAAAACTATTCTTTTTTTTATTTCTTTTAACAAATTCAAAAAATTCGAAAAATATTTGCTTTTAAATTAGGATTAGATGCAAAATAGTATTAAAGAAACTTTGTTATTTAAAAGAAATATATATTAAGAGTAAAACAAGTGAATTACAATTTATTTATTTATTTTTTTGCTTTTTGAAGTTGTTTCGTTTTCGAAATCGCTTTCCATAACATACCTGCTGCTGGTCTGTTTAACAATATCACAAGAATATTATGCAACTTTTCGAAATCAGTTCGAATTTTAATTTAAGATTACAGCATTTTATTTTCGAATCAAATTAAGATTTATCGATTTGTATGAATTATTTTGTTTTACTATTTTTTTTAACAAAATAAATAGTAACAGCTTATGTGAATTAAGAAACCTCGATTTACTTTAAGGTTCGTTACTATAAATTTTAAAAAGAAATTTATTTATTATTTTTTTCAAAACAAAAGTTTTATATGAAAATTTTTAAACTCGCTTTAGATAATGCGATTAGAAAGTGTATTTAATCCATATGAAATAATTTAAAATTTCGATATACAAAAGATAATTTTTTTTAACATAAAAAAATATTGTTTACAAGTGCTGATCTTAAAAAAGATCACATAAAATTAATTCACTTTTTATATAATAAACAATTCGCCTGGTCTTCTTAACGCTCAATTTAGTAAATTTACTATGGCAACTTCTTAGTAAATTTACTTCTATATTATAGCAATGGTCGAAAAAGGAATTTTTCGAAATAATTTTCATAAATTCTATGATTAAATAATTTAATTAATTAATTCTATGATTATCTATGGCTAATTTTGGAAAATAACAATTATGTGCTCTACACAGAAAAATAAA
>BGZK01003598.1:0-22369 GCA_005406025.1 Eumeta japonica
ATACATCAAGTAAAGGGTACATAAGTTACAAATGGTTTTTCATGTTGAATTGTTTTACTTTCGGTACTTAAATTTTAATTTAAAGTTTCATTTGTCTAAGGTCTTCACTGAAAACTAAAATTGTTGATTGCATTGAGAAAACTGTAGCTGTTTCTGATGATGGAAATTGGATACATTGCAAACTTGATTGGCTTAAACCAGATAAAATACGTGATGCAAACAAGCAAAGGCCTAATGATCCAGAATATGATTCGAAGACACTGTACATTCCACCAGAATTCCTCAAAAACCAAACTCCTGTGTGTATTATTTGTCATGTATTTAATTTGTAATGACAAATTTTTTTAATCATAAATAGATACAATTTATTACTTTAATAAATTGTACCTATTTATTAAAGTAAGAAATTGTAAAAATAACTACTTTTATGTACTATATGGCCTAATATTGATGAACTAATGTCATTTCCCCCATCTATGTAAATACATTGTAAATTCAAAGGACCTTATATTATTTAAGTGGTTTTATTGGTATGTACATTGAAAAAAATTTTTCAGTCACCATTATTAATTGTCTGTAATAAAGACATATGTTTAGGTCTTTGCTTAGGATTAACAAATACTTATTATCCTTCTAGGGATGGATATGTATATTTATTTAATTTTGAGAGAATTAAATATTTTCTAATTAGCAAATTGCTGTCTCTTTTTTCAAATCTTCAAGTACAGAAAACTATATACTCAATAGAAATTAAAAGAAGTTTCTCAACAAATAACAATTAATAGAAGTTTCCCTTGCAAAGGGTTTACATTTTACTTGTTTACACTTAAACTATATACCCTTTACTAGGACTTACTACTTTAAATAAATTCTGACAATTATATGTATAATTAAAAACTACCATTTATTAATACTTATTACTCTGCATTGCCATTGTACTAAAAAAAAAATATTTTATTAGGATCACAGACAGTGGTGGGAAATGAAAGCCTCGCATTATCATTGTGTTTTGTTCTTTAAAGTTGGAAAGTTCTATGAACTTTATCATATGGATGCTGCAGTGGGTGTTAATGAACTTGGATTTTCATATATGAAGGTATGTTTTTCAGTTTCTTTAATTTTTAATTCTAGTACAAAACTATTTTTGTAATTTAATTTAAAGGATTACATAGTAAACAGTAATAATATTGTTAAATCTGCTCTACATTTATATATAGTTATTAATCATTCGAACAATTATTTTGTTGTAGGGTGATTTTGCGCATTCAGGCTTTCCTGAAAGCGCTTATGCAAGAATGGCATCCACATTAATATCGAAAGGCTACAAAGTGGCTCGTGTAGAGCAAACAGAAACACCGGAAATGATGCAGGAGAGGTGTAAGAAAAGTTAGTTGATTTAATTAAAAATTTAAACATATTTAGTGCAGCGATAACAAATATTAAAGTACTTGAATACCTGTCAATACTACTCCACATATATCTTATCGTTGACTTATTAAAATTGAAATAGATATGACATAGGAAATAAAATAAATCATCTTTATTATATAAATAATATAAGTTCTTTATTGAGTCATCAGAAACTTTTCAATTGAAACCATGACTTTTCAATAATGGTCTTAGTACCTGGGCAACTGAACTTTGCTCTACATCTTTGGAATTTGTCATGGGAATATAATATCTTACCATGAGAAAAGTTGTTTATTTCCAACAATAAATATAGTAATACATAATATAATAATATATAAATAGAATATAATATCCTAAACATATCTATGTATTTATTTATGTAGTACAAACTGTAGTCTATGTCATGAAGTGCCAATTATTGAGAAACAATGGAATTGCCTCAAAGACATGAAATGGCTCAAAGTAAAGCAATGCTTAGTTTTTTTTTTTCAATTGCCTTTATCCAGGGAAGACACCTATATAGTTAAACTTGGAAAGCCAACCTTTATTGAAATTAATTTTTTTGTGGAAATCAGTAGGGCTATTTCCAAGATGACCATTTATATATACATAAGAATTGCCCACATGACGTAATAAGATATAACCATAGGTTTGATGTTTATTGTTGTGTTATTAAATCCATAAATAACATTGATTAAAGTTATTTGTCATACATTTATGTAGAGATTAGCAGATTTCAAGCGATTAATCATCGATTTTCCCAAGCTTTAGCATCAAAGGAATTATGTTGATCAACGTCATTAAAGTGACATTGATTGTGTAATAACTTGATAACGCAATTAACAATAATAATTAGTCTGAGGATTAAGAGAACTCTGTAAATGATTAATCCAAGGAAGGTTTTATCTTTTCACAAAGAGAAGAGACAAAAAATTGGCAGTGTCATTCATTAATATTAGTGGTGCATGCATTATATCGGTATACATGTCATACTGTTCGCTACCTTATTCATGAGTCATGTAATTTCTTAATATTACTTCTATTCCAGAACGGTAGATAACCATATTAAATTTTTATTATAAAATAGTATCTTACAATCATTTAAAATTATCATCTGGTGATGGTGAAGGTTATACTTTCATGTCTGTGCATTACAATTGGTTGACAAAAAAAACATGAAAATCTACTCAATTTCAATCATTCCATCAACGAATATACTTATTTGATATAATAAGTGTACCATTGCATTTTATTAAAAACTTTTATCACTTTGTAATCACCATTTTAGCTATATTGGCTTTATTACTTCATTTGATTTTTTTGAACGGATTTGAAGTTTTGATTCATATCGAATATGATCTATTTCACATACATATGTATATATTAATTTGTGCATTTTTTTAACAAAAAATATTTTGCACCATGTATGTACTTTTGTATTTTTTAAATTTTTTATAATATTTATTTTTTATTTATTGTTGACCTTTGAATTCAATTTAAATTTTTCCCAATGAACTTTAAAAGACAATAAATTTTTCGTGAACTAATTTTAATTAAATAAAATCTATATGTTACCTAAAGCTATGCGCGTGTACAAGTTCCATGAAAATTTGTCTAATTTTGGAGACTAGCAAATTTAAATAGACACAAAGTTTTTAAAAAGAATATAATACTAATAATAACACTCTATACATCAATCAGTTGTCGGCAAATATTTTCAGTCTACACTCATATTTTACAGATAAAATTATGGCATTTGTATTAAGGTGACTAATTGGAAATTTTTGTAATAAGGATCTCGTTTTTCCTCAGAAAAATATGAAAATGATTTGCGGTGACCAGATTTTAATTTGTCATTTGATATTACACCATTTATTCACTTTTACAAAAGAAAAAAAATATCAAAGATAGTTTTTTTAAAACAGAAATTTGCATTTCACACGCAAATAGGACCAATTTAAGCCTCCAAATTTTCTTTATAGACTGTAATCTATACAAACACATCGAAATGTCAGTTGAATTTTTTGAAATTGATTCAATTTTTTAATATAAAAGAAAAAAAACTATTTTGTTGCTTATGACTTTTAGAACTAAGCAAATGCGCCGCATATTCTAGTATGCAGTACCGCGGTGCATCCGGATTGCGGGGTGCTATATCATGTTATATTAATAGTTTATCACTGAATTACTTTATTTTATATTGTTTATATGTATTTTTACATAACATTATTTAATTTATGTACAGCTGGCCAAAATACCAAATGGGATAAAGTAGTGAATAGGGAGATTTGCCAAGTGACGTGTCGCGGTACTGAAGTATGTGGGCTACAGGAGCCTGGCCCTAGTGAACCTGGAACAGCATATATGATTTCCATAGCAGAAGAGGTTCGTGTTATATCCTTCTTAAGGGTTTCTTTACTAATAATAAATAAACCTGGTTGTACAGTTTAGTTTATGTTGATTTATAATTTTGTATTCAAAATTCAAGAAAAACTTAATTTGTTATTAATAATATATCTATTCAACATCAAATTACTGTCATGTTTGAAGTCTTGGATGGAACTACTAAAAAAGGAAGTGTTGATTTATTTTCATTTTAGGAACGTAATGGTTGTAGCATTTATGGTGTCTGTTTTGTGGACACATCCATTGGTTTATTTCACCTGGGTCAGTTTGAGGATGATAAACATTCATCACGGCTACTTACAACATTAGCACATTTTCCACCAGTGTTAGTAAGTATATTTTAGAAAAATCTTGATAAAATAGTACTATGAATTGAAAATATTTTTCATTTGGGTTATATTCTTATTAATGTTATTTATGTTTTTCATGATTATTGATATGATATGAATCATGATATATTTATTAATATATATCAGTCAGTTGGATCTTACAAGAGATGCTTTGTAAAAATCAGAAAAAACTTATTATAATAATACATAATATGTTTCAGAAATAGTGAATGTTGGTACAGTACAACGTACAAAACTTTACCGTTGTGAAGTTCGTCACAAAAGCGCCGTAATGACATAAAATAGGAACGCGGTGGAGAAGGAGGAAGGGTCGGGGAGCGTAATACCTGCGCAGCATATCATTCGCAGCCAATTCAAAGTGGCAAAGTTTCGTGCGTTGTACTGTACCCATTTTTTAAGCTGGGTATTAAATTCTTGATATATTCAAAATGATCAAATGCCACATATTGTATTTTAAGGTCCAATTCCGTTTATTCCGCAATAAAAAAGGCAGAGTATACTTCAGTAATGGAGTGATTAAAACGTATATATTTAAATATCTTAGTGTTTGATTTTCATGCGACTTCAATATTTTTATTAACCCTTTGAGAGTCTTGTCCTATCAATAGAACAAATGTGTACCCGGACATTCGACCTTTTAATAGTGTCACCTAATATTATAAAATATGCTCAATATTGATAAAAGACATGTGTATTGTATACTCATAATCACTTAGAAAGTGAATATATTTTTTTAAATAACTTTATGCACATTAAAAATAAAAATAAAAAATAAATTTTTTTAGATTTTACACGTAAGTTAGGAATGCTTCCATGTGTATATGTGTTACTTACCAGGTAATACTATGTGTATATAAATGGTTTGCAATTAGGGAGAAGGGTTAGAAAATTACTTCATTGGAGATGCCTTAGATAAATCAATAAAATTAGAAATTAATTGTTCATGCCCTTAACAAAAGCTGTCTTCTCCATTTTATAAGATTGTGTTGTTTGTTGTTGTTTAATTCATATGTATTTAGCCCTATTATTGTATGCCATATGACATATTGCAATATGTGGGCCGCACTATAAGTTTCTGAAACTGGCCACTTACATAAACAACATTTAAAAAATAATTAATCGAGTTGAAAATGGAATTTTTTGGCTGTAGAATACAGTTTGTTTTATCTACTTGTCAATTGTTTTTGCATTGTGGTGCATTTTGAAAATTGCGTGACTTAGTCATGAAAATTTATCTAGTATAATTTTCAATAATTTTAAGTGTAATTTGACAGCTCACTAGAACCTTGCTCGCCTTTGAATTGCTTTTAGCGATGAAGTGCCGTGCAAGACGACTATTTATAACTGGTTTTGCAGAATTCAAGCGGAGTCGTGCTAATCTAAGTGACGAATTTCGTGATGGTCCACTGTGACCAACAAAAACATCAATGCTGTATGCCATATGATAGAAACAGACAGGCATGTGACATGCTATGAAATTTGGATATCCTTTGGCATAGGAATGAGTCAAATATAATCAAACGTAGACAAACATTGGGGTATGGAAAAGCTGTGCTCACAGTGGATCTCATACAATTTGACTGGGGCTAAAAGAACGAACCGCGTCACTTGGTGCAATGCCATGCTTACCAGATTCAAGGAAGGGGCGTCAAAATTGACGCCTGAGACATAGTAACAGATGACGAAACACGGATTTATTGCTACTACCCCAAAACAAAGCAACAATCGACTGTATGGGTCTATCGAAACTCGAATATACCAAAGTAGCGCGCGAGCGAAGTGCCTCTAAGCGGATGATTGCTTCTTTTTTTAATAAAACTGGACGTATGGTTACTTTTGCTTTGAAGAATTGTTGTACCATAAATAGTGATTGGTACATGACCATTTGTTTGCTGTAAGTTATTGACAAACTCCATAAAAATAATCTTAAACATATCATCTTGCACTACGACAATGTTCTTACATGGCCAAACAGACAAATAAATTTTTGAAGAAGAAAAATGTAGAACTTATGAGCAATTCTGCACATATTCCCAACCTGGCACTTTGTAACTTTTTTTTGTATGCAAAAATTAAGAACCAATTATGCATTCAACAATTTTTATCACCAGTAGAGGCTGTTGAAGAGTATGAAAAATATGTTTCTGAGGTCACCAGGGAGGAGTGGCATAAATGTTTTCAAAATTGGTTTATTCATATGAAAAAGTGTTAACGGAGAATATTTTAAGAAACAGTTATTCATTTTTGACCATTTGTAGTCATTTTTTCTTATTCATTCCAGAAATTGTTTATGCGCCCTACATATGATGATATATTTATTTTGTTTTAATTTTTTAACACAATGTAAAGGAAAATTAAACAGAAATAAAGGAAATTCTTTAAGGGATTATAAAATTATAGCCAATTATATGGCACCAATTATTATTTAATACATGTTTACGACTTATGTTTTACATTATTTTCTCAGCACCCAAATGAAATTTGAATATTTCTTATCAACATAACTATTCATTTTTTCAATGTCAACATTGTTTTTGAATTTGTTTTACCTTGTTGAATAAATCCATATTTTTTGTAAGTTTAGGAAAAAATGCTATAAAAATAAACACATGTGTTCCAACTTAATATTAGGCATATCTGTTTAAATTTGCTACTAAAAAATAATACAAAATATAAATAGAAGACCTAACATTTACACAAAAAAAATTTAGAATGTCGATTATCCTGTTGAGTTCACAGTCATAAAGTATAAACTACTCAAATTTATTTATATTGTAATAATTTTAACTTTTGTATTTGGTCTCATGGCGGTATTTCAGATATTTTGTTATATTATGTTCTCTGGCCGAGGAGGTTCAGAAAATAGCATTGATTCAAAACTTTATGTATGTTTATATCTATATATATATATATATATATATATATATATATATATATATATATATATATATATATGTAACGTGGCTATCATGATAGCGCCCCTAATTTTCAAGGGATTTAAATGAAATTTAGGATACTTATTCTATGGGCGATTATCTGGAACGAGTTCGAAGATGAGCTGATTCGGCTAATTAGTTAAGAAATGGTGGCCGTTTGAAATTTCGAAAATGCTAAAAAACGATATTTTAATGGCTTTTTCACTAAATAACATTTTTGGACAATGAATTTAGCTCATTTCTGTAATAATCGCGTAATAGCTGACGAAATAACCTTTCGATTGCATTTTATAACTTTTATTTTATAGTAATTATTTACCACTTTAAACATATTTTAAAATTGATTGGACTGATTATGTAAATAAGGAGAGAATGTCATTACAATAGGCTCCACAATTCTCAAGGGATCTTAATGAAATTTGGCACACTAATTCTATAGGCGACTACCTTGAATAAGTTCTATGAGCTAATTCGGCTGATTAGTTTAGAAATGGTGGCCATTTGAAATGTCGAAAATTTAACAAGCAATCTATGTCCATTTCAGATGCCGAATAGCATTTTTTTTTTGTTAAAATACGTAAAATAACTATAATATTTAATCTCATTTCGTTTTAGGTAACCTATGATCGCAAGATCATTAGTTCCCGTACAAGCAAATTACTTAGTACTCATTGCCATAATGCTAGAAGAGAACCACTACTATTTTGGCCCCCAGATAAAACGCTGAAAATATTGGCTGAAAAATACTACAAAACTAATTCTGATGGTGAATGGCCTGATGGATTAAAACCATTTTTACATCAAGGTAAGATGTTTTGTTTAATGACATTTATTTAAGAAATACATTAGTGTTGAAATTGTAATTGATAAAGCTCTGCTGCTTGCATAACTGCTTATATTTTAGACGCTTACCTGCAACATGCATTAACATACAGCATGTAACCCACCACTGACCTTCGAATCCGTTCTTCCCCTACAAATTCCTATCCAAAGAATTGAATATTGATTTGAGAGGATTGACAGTTCCCAAACACCTAAGCAAGTGTTAATTGTTTATTTATTTTAGTCTGCTAATAGTTATATTGTTATTTCTATGTACATTTTATATTAACTAGGCACATCCTCAGGAAAATGCAGACAGTCAAATCCACCAGGGTGTAAGGAGTATTAAAAATAACCGACAGATGCACTCTCAACCTCCTTATCTGACATAAGTGTATTAGTGCATGACTGCATGTGTTTCTTTCTGGCTTGAATCATATTTTGTAATGTACATCTGTGTATAGAAAGAGAGTATAACTGTCTATGTATTGATTTTTTAGATGTGATGATTTAAAATACAAACTATCCCAATCTTTAAATTTCTAGTAATTACTAGTAATAGTCTCACAACAACTAGTAAGTCTCTGACAGAGAAATATTTAAACTACTATTTTAGAAATGTTCCATTGGGAATATGTTAAATAGAATCAATAGTATGACTGTCTGTAAGCATTTCTCAAAAACCTAGAACAAATAGTATTAATAGTTTCTGTTATGAATCTGATGTGAATTAAGCGTTATAAATTATTAGTCTTATGATTAATGTATATTATAATTATTTTCAAGTACAGTTTTAATAAAAGTCTTCCTTAAATTTTCATTGAATAGAATTTGTGAATTATTTCTTTTTGATCAAAATGTTAAGTAAAAGGTTTTCTAAATTAATTATAGAGTGAAATCTGCTTGCTTGAATTTGAATCTTGCCAGTCAACACATGATAGAATAATAATGTATGCAGTATATAACAAGAACCGGTTCAATCAAAGAGGCATGTCAATATATAAGTATCAAAATATTTGAAAAATAAAACTTGGATGAAATTAAAGAAAGTATTTTACAATAAAACAAATACAAAGAATGGACTTCAGCTTTTCGCTCATAGTCAACTTTGTCCACGCTGCGTTAAGCTACCTGACCTTTATCCTGCACGGATCGCATGGATATATGCATATGGTTATAATAGTGCCTACATATGCTTATAGCATAAGCTGTTGTTAAATATTTAAGCTAAATGAATATATGACCATGTTCAAATACCAACGTTACGGGTTGAACAGGGTTTGACAGAGTTTGTGGTCCACATTGTACAGTAATTAAATAAGTTTAGGAGTTCTCCAAAATGAGGAGATTAGACATTGTGGTTGTAATTATGGTTGTGTATGTTTAACTGAGTAAGAAAATTTAGCAAACAAGTATATGTTTATGCGTTTTTAATTCACAGGTGACGCTTTGGGCTTGACACCTGCTGAGAATTGCTTTCTAGCAATCAAAGCATTAGGTGGTTGTGTGGCATACCTAACTGAATGTCTTTTAGACATTCAAATTCTCGGCATGGCCCAATTTACAGTGTATAGTCCACCGGATATACTAAATAGAACTCTTTCACCCGAAGTGAAAGTTGAAAGTAAATGGGGAAAACATAATATTATGATTCTTGATGCCATCACTTTGAGAAATCTAAGAATAGTGCAAGATGAAGGTTGCTTGTATGACAGACTGAATTTTTGTTGCACTCCCATGGGGAAAAGGTAAGTAACATCAAATATAATTCATATAAGTACTAAAAGAAATTGTCTTAAAAACTAGTTTTAAGTATTATTAGTCTATGAGACAACTGATATTTAACATAAATACAAATATTTCTAGAGAATTACACCAGTGGGTTTGTGCACCAAGTTGTAATGTGGCCACAATCAAAGAAAGGCAAGAGGCTGTCAAATATTTGATCGAGCATCAAGATGTGTTCCAGGATGCTAAAAACTTACTCATCACATTGCCAGATTTAGAGAGATTATTGACTAAGTAAGAATCACCTTATTTGACATTTGTAGTTTTTTTAATTTGTTTGATAATATTTTTATTGTAATTGTGATATGATCACGTCTCTTTAAAAAAAAAACCTATATAAAGATGAAGCAATACTATTATACTGACAAATTTGCTAATGGATTTAGATTTAATGAGCAAACATCGTAATTGTTATTGACTATGATATAACATTATAAGATACCTGACGTCTAGTCACTACTTGCAAATTACATTTACAAGTTGTTTGTTATTAATTGCTAATTTAGTCTCTGATTATTTATGTATCTTTCATTCAGCAATAAATTTTTCACCAAATAAACTCATCTAGCCCTACAACATTTGTTCTCAAAAGGAATTTGTTTTTGTCTTACATTTTTCTAACATTCACAGCAATATTCAACACCCATTTGTTATTAAATACTATACATAATTAATCACAAAAATCTTCATTTTAATAGAGAAAAAGTACTAGAGAAGGCTGCTTCGGTATTCTAAATGTGTGCGTAAGTGTGGATAATAAAATTGATGACGTCTGTGAATTGATGAATGACAGGCGACTGGTTATTGAACTATGCGTGAATGAGACTAGAAGGATAAATAGTGGTGGGGCTACTAAACACGAATCCTTTGAGACTTATTGGTCTAGTGTTGACCAGAGCCAACAAAGATGGTGGGGTGTTGACTTCATATCAGCATCAGCAAGATTATCTGCTTTTGTAAACAATTATGAATGTGTAAATCCAAGGCTCGTCTGGCTCCAAGTTAAAGTTGGATGAGGTGCAGGAGATGGCAACTAAAATTAATGATTCTATTAAGAAAAGATGTATGAAAGTAAATATCGGAAAGACTAAGGTGATGGTGTTTGAAAGAGGCGAAAGGACGACTGAAAACGATATATATATAGAAAGTGAGAGGGTCAAACAAGTGAATGAGTGTGTATACTTAGATAGCTTGTTTATAAATGATGGTAGGCATATCGAAAGGAGAGTGAATGTGTAATAAAGAACAAAGCGAATGGGGCCTTGCTTGAAATTACGAATAGTAAAAGCGGCTCATGGCAAACAGGTTTCGCTATTGAAAATGGGGGTCCTGATCCCTATGCGTATGTGTGGTAGTGAAAGTTGGGTATGGCAAAAGAAAAATGAAAGTGCCATCAATGCGGTGGTGATGCGATCTCTGCGTAGCATGTGTGGTATCTCGGAAAGAAAGATGTAAAGACAGTAGTATCAGAAAATGGTGTAGTTTTAAGAAAGATGTAGTGGCTAGAGTACAAAGAGGTACGTTGCGGTGGTTGGCCATTTTGCCAAGGGTAACCCTAAATTCTTTGCAGACCATTTTGGTGGCATATTAAAAAAGCGTCAAATTTTATACACACGAAACCGACGAGCTTGCATGAATTGATTGATGGATGTCAGTGAAGCAAGAGAGATGTGCAAAGATTGTACTATGTGGAAATCGTATAATCTCTGTCTATTTTTCTAGAAAATAAGTGTGAGTTTATATTATTATTTAATTATTATTAATAAAAATGAAATAAGGGATAGACCATCAGTGAAAGGTCTATACAATGAATTCGATGTGCATATGTGTGATAATAATCGACTGCTTTCGCGCCTTATACCATGATTATCATCACACCATGCTTATTGCGCCAGCTTTTTTTCAGGGGTACGCTTAAGTCATTTCTAGAAGTTCTGATGCAAAATTTTTCAGAAACCACTTATTTAATTACTAGTTTTTTTTTTGCAAAGTTTGTCTAAAAAGGGAGGTTATGCTTATTTATGAAAGAACCTATGATTGTATTCATAGTGTATGTATGTAATATGTAACAAAAATCCTGTATAATCCAAAGAATTCATTGAAAAAACAAAACAAATAAATTTTGTAAGCATTATTTACATTTGGATTTATTCCATTCCTGTACATTTGCAATAAATATAAAAAAAACATTTTGCAATATGATAAATATGGAGGATGAGTTTCAACATTATTTTAATACTGTGATAGGGGCATTCTCTTTTTATTAAACTGCTATTCAACCACTAGCGCCCATTAAATTGAATTTAGGTACTGTAATTTATATGAATGATTACACTGCTTTATCACTGCATAAACAATTGTTAAATCTAGTTAGAGCATAAATTCTAAACTTGACAAATAATGACTTCAATAAATATGCTTGAGGGAAACATGCATATGTATGGGGAAAATACGTTTTTATAGGATACCATTAATTAAGTCATAAGATTTCGTACAACTCTTCGAGCAAGCGCGCGTTGCCAATTGTTAAGCATACGGGTGAATGAAACGCCGGCTAAACTCACTGATTTAATGCACGGATCGCGAGTAGACGCAGCTCACCCGAAACGCATACATATATACCCATACAACACCAACCAAGTAAATTTTTAATTCTCGAGAAATTATACACCATAGGTGCTTGTAGCAGAGTAAATTACATTACTGAGGGTCCAACAGGGTTTTTGTTACATATTTGTGTATATGAATTATATTTTTTATCTTCGTATATACTCTAAAGCATCAAATTTATTGTAATGAAATCCTTCCAGAGTTCACGCATTGGGAAATTTAAAACGATCCAAGTCTCATCCTGACGCTCGTGCTATTTTTTATGAAGAAAAAACTTATTCTAAACGAAAGGTGTTGGATTTCCTAGCCGTTTTGAATGGGTTTAATGCAGTTTTACAATTGAATGAATTATTTTATGCCAAGAAATCAAAATTACTTAAAAGGATAACACAATTCAGCCCCGAAGGAACTTTCCCAGATTATAGGAATTCTCTGAAATTTTTTAAGGTATGTTATTGCATTTTCTTACATTTTTGAATAAAATATGTTTATAATAACATTTATGGTTTAGTTGCTTTTTTTTCTATCTTATACATATAAATATGAATATTTGTATATAACATATACATACATACATACATATATATATATATATATATATGAAGTAAAAAAGCCATATACACATTACAAGCCAATTTTCATGGTGAAAAAGAAGTTCGGTAGCAATTGAATCAACAGATTTTTTTTTAGCAATTTTTTGTCATATTTTCCCAACAAAATAATACATTTTTTTGGAGGAGAAAGAAACTGCAACTTAGTTACATCCATCGACTAGAAGTCATCTGGCTCGAGGTAATTAGTGCTACCTGAGCAAAGCCAGAGCTGACCACCAGTGCAATATAAATAAAAACAACTTAATATTTTATTCAAATTGTAATTCTTTATAGCATATACAACATATGTAGACAGAATTATTCAATAAATTAAAAATCTCACTATTGGTTGTGTCCCTGCTCTGCTATTAGTACTAATTCATGCCATTCATATTTTGTAATTATTGTATAATTCAGATGAATTTTGTTTGCGTTCACTAAGTTACACTATTTGTTACAGAAAATATTATGTCAATATTATTTAAATCTATATGTATATCACATAATTTACAACATGCACCCATATTACACCATTTTCAAATTATTATTTAGTAATGAATTGGAAATTCATTAAAACCTATTAATTTTCTAATTCCATTTATTTTTAATTATGGATAATAGTGATGATACAGTATCAAAAGATGTTTAAATATGTTATTTGGTTGACATGCAGCCGATTCCTTGAATTCCGTTACATTGTCAAATGCATATTTTACTGTAACCTTTTATCATTATAAGGGATCCCTATATTTTTCAGGAGTCTTTTGATCATGCTGAAGCACAAAAAGAAGGCCGTATTTTACCTGCACAAGGTGTAGATCAAGAGTATGATAACACTATCGAATTAATAAAGGATGTTGAACACGAATTGAAGGAATATCTTAGTGAGCAAGAAAAGTATTTTAAATGTCGGGTAAGGTATCTTTTAAATAAAATTAACAAAATGAATACAAATGCATCTACAGTCAAAGACATTGTATTGCTTGAATGTGCTTACTGAACAATTATGTTTTTATGGCACACAGACAGCAACTACATCTTTTTATTTTATTTCTTTTCTTTTAAATAATTTAATTATGCGTATTTGTTGTTCTCAAATACAACCATGTCAATTAAATTTCTTATTTCGATTTCAGTAATTAAATAGATCAAAATATCTAAATATATACTAAAAGAAATTATATGCCACTTCAAGAAATAAATAATGGCAACTTAACAATATTTACATCTTCATTTTTATCTAAAGTCTCTAATATTATCGTAATTACCTGCTTAATTCTCTGACACCCTAACAATCAATCAATGCGCATTTTAATCATTTTTTACTTATATTTCTTCCAATAGCATTCACTTAAATTTTTTTTAAATTATCTTTGTGGCGAAAATTTCTTGCTTTTTGCTATGAATCTTTTAGAATGGAAATTAAGAACAATTATGAATTTGTTACAATAAATTACAATTGTAGATATACATCTCTATGTGTTTAGCCACAATTGCCATTAATTCACAGCAAATTTGTGCTCACATATTTGTATATTTTAAATCAGTTTATGTTTTTTGAGGAATAGATTGTTTTGATAGTTTCCTATCTATCCTCATTTTGAGAATATTGATAATTGTACTGAAGTCAAACACAAAATTTATTCGAAATAAAAGTAATATCTGTAATCCATTTGATTGCTCCTAGTGTGAATTTCATATGGAGCCAATATGTACTATTTCGAAAATTTCATTAATTCAACTCGATAATCTTAAATAAATTTATGGAATTAGAAAGTTGTGTGTTCTAAATCAATTGTATTATTAATATTGTAATAATTTTGTACTTGCAAATTAGGTTTTATTTGTCAAAACTTAAAGTGCTGTAATTTTTGTTGTTACAGCTAAATTACGTTGGTACAGATAAAAAGCGCTATCAGATCGAAGTTCCTCAAAGCGCCACCTCGAAAGCGGGTTCAGACTACAATTTGGAGGGTGCACGTAAAGGCTTTAAAAGATATTCAACAGTCGAAACAAAAGTAATTACATATTTCTGTTAATAAACCCCTTTTTTTCTACATTCTAATGCTTTTTGAATATGTTTTTCTCTTAGATTACATAGTGCTTTAGATATTGCAATTCCAGTGGCTAGAATGAAAAATGGTATTAATGTTAATTTGTTGTTGAAATGTTGAAAAATGATATTACCTGTAGTCACATAATCTAGTAGGTAAATATCAATCTGTTCTATACTTGTGGGATCAAATAACACTCCTATACTAAAACAAGTGGAACTTTTGAGAGACTGGGATATTTGACCATGTTTATATATTGTGAAGATAAAATTTTATCAATATTTTTGCAATTTCATGTATGAAAGTTTTGGATTGCAAAAGAAAGTAACAGTATAATTGTTTTCATTTTTTTTATATGTAATGAATGCTTAGTTGTTCTTGGTACATATTATTGTGTTAGTGAAAAGTATAATCCAAATTTGAATCCATTGATTTATATATAGGAAATACAAAACATCCTCCTAAGACATATATCTCAAATATTTATGTAAAATTCCTTAGTTATTTGTACCATAGCTTTTTCAGAGTAAATTGTGATTTTTGTCTTTAGCAATAATGTGTTACAGATTTTATTTTATTCATAATATTGGTCACCTGAAACCCTGTTCAAATATATTTTTTATCACAGGAATTTTTGTCGCGAATGATGGCAGCAGAAGAACAAAAAAGAAATGTCTTAAAAGATTTGAGCCGTAGAATATTCGAGAGATTTTCGTCAGAATACGACCGTTGGGCAGCCGCCGTCCGTTGCATAGCTAAACTGGACGTGTTACTGGCACTTGCAGAATTCGCAAGACAACAACATGGAGATATTTGTCTTCCCGATTTCATTTCTGCAGTTGAAAAGGTTTATTATCTGTTTTCTTCTATATACATAAGCTGATTAAAACAAATGTTATTTATTTCTTATTACATATCGTAGAAGTTACAATAGTTATCTAAAAAATATTAAATGCTGTTATATTAACTTTTGTCACTGTGTGCCTTGTTATTGTACATTTATTTGTGGTTTTAATATGGTTAACTGAGTTTCAAGTCAAGAAAGCTCTAGGTGACCATTTCACAGAAGTCTTATGGCTTAGCTTAAATATAATATTTATTACAGAGTCGCATATTGTGTGAATATTATATCTAAAAATAACAAAACACTAAATAGAAGATAATCATACCTTTCATTCAAAAATATTGTAATGCAGTTCATAAAATAAGTAGCTCAAAGTGCATATATTTGGACATAATTGTTTTTGTAGAATATTTAAAGTATCGCTATTACGTTAATATATAGCTCTTTGTATGACTGTTGTCACAAAACTCATTATTACACATAATATATGTGGAAATATTTCAAAATAAAAAGGAGTATCCTCATTCTCTGTTTTACACAATGTAAAGGGGTTATTAAGGTCCATGTAGTTGTTGTTATATGATAGAATCAGCCATAGCTGAAATGTACATGTTAATTTTAGAGTATGTAATTGAATCCTGAACAAAAGAAAATTGGTCAATGAGTTTTAACCGAGGTCAAATTAAGCTTTCATCTCGGAGAGTATATTAAGCAGATGGTCCCGGAAATTGTTACCACATCGATGGCTGTGTTAGCAGCCCTAGCCCGTACTGAACTTGTGTGGAGGGCTAAGGTCCAATGGCCACAGTCTGAAACAAAGCCATTTTAAGAGGTTATAAGGACGTAGTAGGGTGATAAAAACCTGAAAAAACAATTGTGTAATAATTTTTTTGTCCAATAAGGTAGTTGTTAATACTAGTATAATAATACAATAGTTAATACATTTTATTTTAGTTTTATTAATAGTTGTTAAACTATTAAAATAAAACATCTGTGATGGTATTATTGCAACCTGCATCACTAGCTAAAAAGAGAACTACAAAATAATTCACCTATAAAAAATTATCCGAGAATAGAATTTTTTAAGAATAAACAACTCGCCCCGCGTGCCTTTGCCTCTCTCGGCGCTTTTGATGTGTGGTTACATTTTATATTTAAATAAATTTAATTTATGGCGTGGAGTTTTCAAGAGGCAATAAATCTTGTTTGTGTATGTCAGACGTAACATATTTACGACGCTTTTGTACCGAACGATTTATTGATTTGTTTATATTTCAAGAACGTTCCTGATAGCCAGTCGGCAGGTATAAAGGAGTTGCGCAAGAGTAGTTTTATTTTTGTCATCGATCACAAGTCAATCGTGATCAAGACAAGACTATAGGTTCTGTAGCGATTTATTGTGACCTTGTGTTTCTAAATATATGATTTTTGTTTTTCTATGTGTTCCTTTCATCTTATCTTATCTTTCGAACATTCGATAGAGTCATTACGTAACTATTTAATAATATTAATTTGTTTATTTATTCCAGCCCTTTATAAAGATTGTAGATGGCCGTCATCCTTGCATTTCCATTCCTGAATTTATCCCTAATGACACAACCTTAGGTGGTGAAGAACCAGGGATGCTACTTCTCACAGGCCCCAATATGGGTGGAAAGTCAACACTGATGCGTCAAGTAGGATTAATAACTGTTCTGGCACATTTGGTAAGATTTTTTTCTGTATATGAAACTACACTCAGTATTCTTTGAAAATAACAAGCATTATATGAAATAATTTAGTTTGTGAAATTTCACAATCTATGATAATTTCAAACAATTGAAGACTCTTATAAAACATTCAAACAGTGTGTGTGTATCTACTTTTTTCTTATATATTATATATAACACTATAATATTGATTCTGATCCAATTCATAGTTTTTCATAATAATGATTTTACATTTACAATTAAAAACAAGTTTTGAGTGTTATTCATGTTATTGCATATTGGATCTCGCATCGCCATATTCTGTTCTATCACGGTGAAAGATTCTCTTTTACCGGCACATCCACTGGCATTATAAACAGTGTCATTTGTGTCAGCATTGAGTTAACACAAGTACAAATCGAACTAGCTAACACTCTTAAAATATTTCAATATAGTTCATTAAGTTAAAACATGCTTTTATTTCAAATTCAATTGGTAGTTTCTTGAAATTTCAGGGCAGCTATGTCCCAGCTTTGGAATGTTCTCTAAGTGTGGTGGATAGGATTTTCACGCGCCTCGGAGCCAGCGACGATATACTTGCCGGTCAGTCCACATTTCTTGTCGAAATGAACGAGACGGCGGCTATAGTGCGGCATGCGACTCTCCACTCTTTGGTGCTTTTGGATGAACTAGGTGATTTGAATTAAGCACAAATGTATATTTTTTTGTATCTATCTTGCTTAATTGAACGCTTGATTTTTTGTGATATTCTTTTCTGCGATAAATACACGCCAGTCTTTCGAATGCAAGCTATTATTCAGGCAAATTTGTGTAAATCAGTTCAATTATCTAACATGTAAATATAATATACATACAGACATCAGAAACACTTCTTATTCTTTTGAACTTTGCTTGCAACTCCATCCTCTCAAAAATGTTTATATTAGTAGTAGCTATCACGATGCGACTCTTACACTGCCTAGTGTGCCTCCGGCCAGTTTGTTCCAAACTGTTATAATTCTTAAATGAACTGAAGTATAATGGTTCTTAATCATTCCTTCAGAACCCTAAATAATCAACTAAATAAGGAGAAACTGGAAATTTCCGTGATATTGGCCAATTTATTAATGATTTTTAATTATATCTTTAATCATGGAACCCTAAAAATAATGTGACCTTTCTTTGGTTTAAGTTAGTTCCATGCCAACTTTGATTGATATCACCCAAATTATAAGGGTGCTTATTAATAGGCCTTTCCCCATTTCGCTGTATTTAAATTACACTTGTGACGATTATGTCTACACAATGAACACTTGTGAAAGTTTAATTCTTGTTCTTGAGAATCTTTTGACTAAAAGTTTAATTTTAAATAACTTATGAAGACAAGATTTTTATTTTCCGATATGTTTTTCTAGAATCTTGGTTTTCAATGACTTAAAATATGTAATTTAGTTTTAAAAACTTACTTGAATAGTTATAAAAATTTGTGCAAATGATAAACTGTTACTCATCGTACGAGTCTATCGACCATATTGTACAAGATCCATACACTACAATAAAAAAATTGGAAAGAAATTTATATTTGCATCTTAAAATGCATTTTACTTCTATTATTTCAATTTTCTATTATTCAATTCTTGGAAAATTCAGTGCATTTTTTTATTTAATTAATTCAAATATTTGATTTATCAGATAGAAAAATAAAACTGTATGTGATGTTTTTGCCTTTGATGCAATGCTTTGACCAGTAGTCAAATTATTAATTTGAATGAGAAAAACAATATAAAATTTGGTTTAAAATTAACAATGTCAAAAAATATGTTTTCGTGTACAAAATACTATAGAATTTATGGATATTTTTTTATCATAAATTAAAAAAAATTAAGTAGAATGGCATTCTTATAAAATAATAGTTCCCTATTTTTTCTTCTAAATAATACTAATCTATTACTTATTTCATTTTGTAAGTGTTTGAAGTATTTGTATTATATTCCATTTTACTTATTATTTTACTTGGTAACCTTTAAAAATTATAATTTCGGCAGTTTGAATTTTTCTTTATGTAAGAATCCCTATTATTTTATGTTGTAAACTATTTTTAGACCATTGCTTACCACAAGTAATATTAATTCAAATTTACAAAACATGGTATTGACAGATATTAATCTGATTTCATAAGCATTACAAGTTTGATACACCTTAAAAATATTTTTTAGGTCGTGGCACATCAACTTACGATGGCACGGCCATAGCTAGTGGAGTTTGCGCAGAGTTGGCTGCGCGCGCATGTCGTGCGATATTTTCGACGCACTATCACTCATTAGTTCGACATTTCGCCGACCATTCTGGACTAGCTCAGGGCCATATGGTATGTAGCAATTTCAATTATTAAGTAACTATTAGTTTTTTGTATAAAAGTATAATTGTCCTTAATTTCATTTTTTTCAAACATAGAGGTCCAAAAATTGTACAAGCTTATTGCTTCACTCACAATTGTCTACATATTGAGGAAAAAAAATAAAAGATAATTGGTTCTTGGTATCGAAGGGCAAACGAGTATGCGAACCACTAGAGTGTAAGTGGTCACCGCTACTCATGGACCCTCATCACTTCTGCGGTGTCACCAATGCATTGCTGACGCCTTAGGTAAGGATATAGATATGCAATAGGATATCTGAAGGGGGAAGGAGTGAACTGATGGAAGGGGAGTTGGCCACCACTCACTCACTCAAATCACGGAACTCATACTCACAGGAAGAAACGCAACAATGGAGACTGTTATTTCAGGCCTGTATTCTGTGAAAGTATAGTATTGCATCAGTCAAGCCAGTCCATTTACTGCAGCAGCCAAGTTGACCATAGCATGGCTCTACCTCAATAAATGGCAATTTTTTGTCAGATTTTTTCTATAAATTAATACCTTTTTTAGGCGTAACAAGGCACTGTACCTATAGATATCTGCTAAAATTTCGCCACATGACCGTTCCTATTCTTCCACAAAAAGTTATATTCCACACATAATATAACACATAAAAGTTATATTACCGCTGCTTGTGTGAAGCCGGGGCGGGTCGCTAATTACATATAATATTAGAATTCAACAAAATATAACATTGTTTGCATCGTGCTATATTTAAAATAAGAATCATTCTTCGTCCAAAAAATGTCCAAAGCCGTATGTAAATGCACCTTTTGTAAATTCCATTATAATGCTATTAAGTACATAATCTTAACACTTTAATTCAAAATTTGTTGCCAAAGCTTTACCTAGCTATTCATAAAAAATGAAAAAGTAAGCTGTACATTTATTTTTATTTATTGGAAAATTTTAGCATATTTGTGGGTTTGCATATAATTAGTTCGTAATACTCCATAAAATATTTAATTTCAGGCGTGTATGGTGGAAACGGATGAATCTGTGCCAGAAACTGAGAATCACATACCAGAAGAGACAATAACATTCTTATACAAGTTAACGCCCGGTGCTTGCCCAAAATCATACGGCTTCAATGCAGCGAGATTGGCCGGGGTGCCTATGCACATCATATCTAAAGCGCATAAAATATCAAGGGAATTAGAAAAAGAAGCTACTTGCATTAGGGCTTTTAAGGAAATATTTAAAACTCATTCTGGTAAAGATATTAGAGAGCTGTTGTCGTCATTACATATTTAGGTTATGGCGATTGCAAAAATCCAAATTATCACTACAGAAGTTGTGATCCTGTAGTAGCCCTACTTTGTGATATCGTTCTCGAATATAATTACTATTGTATTTTTAGGTCATTTGTTAAATTGAAAAAACAAGAATTACTAGTTGTCTTATGTTAGTTGGGTTATTTTTTGGACACTTGGGATGATTTGGGATCTTGTTAGCCCCCTTTAAAAATGGTTTCCTTTTTTTTATATATTCTCTAAAGCAGCTTAAAGTTTAAGCAGGTTTTTGAATTTATTATTGATTAGAAGCCCTATTGTCGATTTTTAACGATTACGATTAGAATCCAATTTATTCATTAGATAGATAGGACTTCTAAATGGAAAGTGATTATAAAAAATCAGTTTCAGATTTGGTTTTGCTTTGTTGCGTCCTTCTGTTCCCAATTACTAACAAAATTTAAGAGATAATAGAAAGCATTTGGAAAGATAAGAAATGTTGTTTTTTAAGATCAAATTTGCTATTTTGTTTATAAATATTTATCAAGATAATTATATCTTGTTAAATAATTATATATTATTAAGTCATTTACAATAATTAATGTGTTAAACTATATTATCCCACCTATTTTTAAATGTGTGTTAAATGTTAAGTGAGTGATTAAGTTTTTAGGATAGTATATCATTTCATTCATTTAATTATGTAGTATATTTTTGGTTTTTATACGTTTATTGTCTCCATTATTGAGCAGACCTTATTCTACAAATTTAAATAATTTGTATTTTGTAATTACATAGCAATTGTATTATAATGTTAAGAATGTTTATTACTTTTTTTGGTAAAGCTAAAACGAAAGACGAAATAGATTACAAGAAATTGGACAATATCACTTTCATGATACACGATAAGAAAACCGTTTTATAAGGCACTAGGAAACTTTCTGTTGGTTTAAATAAAATAAATGTATAAGAATTTATTACAACATAAAATAATTAAAAAAATATGTCGATTAATATGCTTTCTATTTTTAAAACTTTGCAATATTCAAAGAGGATTTCTCTGTAAGTTTCATGTGATTTCTATGACATTTGATTTCATTGTACACCATAGCAGGTCAATTTTCTATTTCGTCAATATTTTGAGAGAATCAATTGGTGGAAAATTAGAAGACATTCCTAGATTATATGACCACAGTAACTGTACTATGGTCACTAGT
>BGZK01003599.1:0-22335 GCA_005406025.1 Eumeta japonica
ATTAAGACTGATAATGGAGTTATATAGATAGACAAGTTAGTGCTGTAACATCTGTGTAAATTCGAATTTCTGTGTATATGAGCATATAAAATATTTACACTTTATATTTTGTTTTATTATTGTATATAGAATATATTAACTCGAAATGAGACTAAATGCAACAATTGCCACATTGAGTGCAACACATTGAAGTAGTGCTATTTTCGCAAATAATTACATTGTCCATAAGACTTGTATAAAACTGTTTCCCTAAGCCGTATGTGTATGATCGTAAACTTCTCATAAAAGTTTTTATGTATTACTTTGGATAATTAGCTATACGCATAAATTTCTTTTTATTCACTATTTTCAGTATGCGTTTGAGAGAATATATGATTTTCTTAAATCTGTTACGATCAATTACTGATTTCTTGGAGGATAACGCCTAAGAAGAGCATATAAACTAGGAAAGTCGCCATTGGTATTATTTTCTTAATAAAATAGAGGATTTATCTTAAATATGGCTTATAAAATGTTTTTACCTAAATTAAATATGAATTTCTGAAATTTTGACATGTTTTGGGTCCAATGTATAACTAAGCCATTGTTCTTGTTTGCTAACTTCCTTTCTTTTAGTAGATTTTTGTTATAGCAGTATTATTTTTTGGAACGGTATTTTCATTATTTCACCACTGACGGAATCTTTCCACGTATAAAATTATGTTAATCATTTTGAAATAAAAAAAATCTTAATTTTAGGAAATACTTACTACAATTTTTCATTATCCTTAAATTCAGACGAAAACACAATGTATCGCAGAAAGAAATTATTTTCTAGAAACTTAAGAATTTGCTTACTATGCATAAATCATAGATATCTTTATCTAAGTTAATTTCCGGTAGCTTTTTATGTCGAATTGGGATGAAAGTATTGGTAATTAATTGATTGAATATTGTGAAAAATAAAATGAGTTCCGTCTCTTTTTTTCTTTGGTTTTCAGAATGACACGTCAAATACATTTTTAATTAACCCTTGTGATATTTTTTTGCGATCTATACATATTTATATACATATATATTAGGGCGTTTCGAAAAAACCGTTTTTTTTTTTATTTCGGTTGGAACCATGATCAAAAGTTTTTATATCATGCCAAAATAAGCCTCTGAAAATATGAGCCCTTAATATTACTATTAAGGTGTTCCGCTTCGCAGTTTTCGATTTCCCATTTAAATAACACAGGAATTTTTTTTTTGTTTAAATTGGATTTTTCGCTATTGAAAACATTTTTTTTCCAAAAACCTTTCCATAGCTTTTGTAGGAAATTGAATTCTCAACAAATTACCTTTTGGGGCAAAGACCTCAAAACCAATAGTTTCGAAGTTACAGTCTGTCAAAGATTAATATTTCTAAAAATAGTAATTAAATTCCATTGAATTATAGATTTATCAAATTCTATTCATTATTTTTGCTTGAAACCACGCCCAAATGTTCTTTTTTTATGCCACAATAGGCCTCCGAAAATATGAGCCGGTAATATTAATATTAAGGTGGTCTGCATCGCAGTTTTTGATTCCTTATAGAAATAATACGGCAAAAACTAAGAAAAAAATTGCATTTACATCACCTTTTGTTCATTTTGCAAAAAATTTAAGGCTCTATAAAAAAAATCTGCGATCAGTTTTCGATAAATCAACTCAGTCGATAGTGGTTTAGGTTGACGTTTCATTTATTCTCAATTCAGCCGTGTATGTAAAGACATATGAATTAGATAGATATTAGAATATTTATAATTTGTTATGGATAAAATTTACGACAAATTATTTTCTATGTAAATAAAAGCATAGTTGTCATGTCAGGGTTTTAATAGGCACCTTGCTGAGATATTCTCTTCCAAATATTTTCCTTGTACGCTGACCTAACGCGGCGGACGACCGCCGTCACCGAATGCTGCGACCACACGGGGCCGACGACTTAATGCGTTCTTCGAAACCAAAGCTACTGTTTGATGTAAATTAACTTTTCGATCAATTCGTCCGTGGTGAGGATCGAACCCGCTACCGTCGGTTTGAAGGCAACACTCTTAAATTACTTAGCCACGAACTTTCAATGTTTTGACAAAGCGGAATATGTATTTTTATTAAATAGCATATGCTAATTTATTAATTTATAGAAACAATTCAAAGCATTTTTAATTAAGCAATTGAAAAAGGCCGTAAGTCCGAACAATCGAAATCGATATATGCTTTCAAGAAATTGGTGCATGTAATCGCTTACGCGCTACTAATTACCAAAATAATATAAGTATAGTGAAACATTACATTTTACCATTCGATCGGAAAAAGAGAGCGTATACGCAATTTTGTCTATGACAATCAAACGATTATCTATGGCAATCAAACAATATAAACCGAGTCAGCAAAAAAGTAATACTAAAATAATGCTGAAAAGTGAGATAATAAAACCGCTCGTTCATACTTTATTAAAATTATTTTATATAGATATATTTCGGGTTATAGCATATTCCAACTTTATATATTCAGCCTAGCTATTTTAGCCCAAATTTAATCTGCCAGAGATATGAAAACTAGCGCTGGAAACACTAAGTGGATAATATTGGTTCAAATATGGCAGCAGAGGAAGGAGAAATAATTTTGATAAAACTCATTTGGAATGTTCAGAAAAGTCAGTTACACTTTCAACATTAAATATATGATAAGATGAACATTTTTATATATAATAAAATTTTTGGACATACACACACACACACACCCTCTGGTCCTTGTCTTCTTTGGAAAGCGAACCCACGCCCACAGCGCAGTATATATTTCAATACGAACCGCGTCAACCAGGAGTTATGTATATCAAATGTATAATTCTTAGGCGAAAGTCGACCTTTCGCAATTACCTTTAAGCATGCCAAAACCTACATTCTCAGACAATGTCGTGTCCAGTAAACGGTAAATATTATTTAATAATAATATTTACCTTATAATATATAAATCTAGATTTCTTTTTAATAGAAATTCACTATCAAAAAAAATCGTAACAAACAAAAAGTAATACCGAGACTGCAAAAAAAAATTAAGTTTCATTTCAATCTCGTACCTTTTGAACGCATGTACACACGAATTCTATATCGCTTGTATAGCGAAACAAAATTTCACATGCGCGAATGTTAGCGCGCGGCAAAAATCGTCGCCCGTATTAGGGCGGCTTGCGCGCGCGCGGCGCGTAATGAACTCGGTAATCTGTTTCTAATGAAGTTATCTTCCGCTGTCAGTTTCCTAATTTTTCTCCGCGCCGTTGTCGACTTTCGACGGGGAGTCGTCGCTTTGAACCGAGAAAAAAAAGGCGCTATGTAAATTGTTTCTTTACTTTTTCAGGTACAAATTTACGAGAAAAAAGTAGAGCTTAGGTTAAATTTCGCATAATAAATGTACGATACGTTTGTTTTAAATATTGAAGCTGTCACTGAAACCATAATTATTACTAAAGTGTGTCTACAAGTAAAAATATAAATCAATAAATACTTGACTCTTGGACGCAATAGTATAATAAATGCTTACCTCATATAAGCCGACTCCTGGTATATCATAGATTATGCTCCTATCTATTTTATGAATGCTGAATTGTTTGTAACACACATAATCTGAACACTGTGTCATGCATGTCATCAATGGAAAATACATTCCAATATGTAAAATACGTCGTAAAATTTTGATGTTGATTTACCATTTCGTATTGAATTTCAGTGTTTCTGTAGGTATATCACATCCAAAAGCATACCTATTCTTAAAATCTTTGGATCTGAAATTTCATATTCTTATACGTAGACATATAATAATTTTAGACAATACTCACTTTATGGGTGTCTATTGCAAGTGCAAGAATATTTGGGCATCTCGATTACAATAAGCAAAGGCATACAAATGTAATGATTAATTTTATTTGTAAGATGTGTAAAATTGTATTTATTCCTTTACATACAGTTACATTCATCATATATGCAATTTATATTGATTGACAATGCGATTGGCTTGCAATGATACGCACTTCTTACAAACGTGCACTTTTAGCAAGCGCATTTAACCGTTAACATTTACAATTTGACATCTGTCAAATTTTTCAGTAGTCAAAATAATTAATTACAATTACTAGAAAGCATATTTACATCTGTAATTCCATTATATTATTTTCAATTAACTCCTTTTAGAAATTAAAAAAAAAACAAATCTTACTGAGACAGGAAAAAGATAGTTAGAAAAGCTTTGATAGTCGTCGTAATGTGAAAAGTGGAGAGACCGTTTGCACAGCTCGAGTCTAAATTCGATACCCGGTCGGTAAGTTTATAAGACTACTCCGATAGTGCTGTTTGCAAACGTTTACTGTAATGTACCCGTACAATAAATTCATTTTTATATTTTAGTATATCATCTAACAAAGACAAATTACTTTGGTAAATGTATTTTTTTTTAATTTGTGAAACACATTCCACGTATAAAATAATTATACATTCTTGACTCCATTAGAGCTTAAATAAAGTGGCGACAAAAGTTTTGATAAAAAATCTAAAATTTTCTCTGCTTTTTTTTCTTACGCGAAAAAATACTTAATACGTACGTTAAAAACTTTTATATTTTCGTTTATTGAAGGGATTAATATCTATTTCTTTTTGAAAACTTTTGTTTGTCTTTAATATTTATAACTATTCCAAATGTCTACAATATTGGTTTCATCTCTAATATCATCAAATGGAAAAATCAGTTGTTAAAAATTGTTGTAATAAAGGATGTGAACAAAACCTGCTTACCTCGGATATTGAAAACAATAACATTCTAAGACACTCTCTTTGGTAAAATTTCTTTATTGAAGTCACACAATTTTTGGTAATTAAATTAAACAAAATGGTGAATAATTATTCATATCTTTAATCCTGCAACATGCTATGAAGTTTCGGTCAACCGATATATATATATATATATATGTGTGTGTGTGATCATACACACACACACAATTAACTACCGGACAACACATGATGCTGCACCTTATCCATCCCGGTGGACAGGCTAGTACACCGCCCGCTCCTATTTTCGGTGCACTGCGACGTTGTACTGACCGTTTCTTAACTCCAACCGGAAATTTCGTTCCTATGGCGGAAACCTCCCTTTTGGATATCTCGGTCTCTTCACATCTCCTATCTTCTTGCAGAAGAATCGTTCTAGTTAAATCGCTTCCGGACGGAATTCGGCCGCACAACACATGACGACACAACACGAACAACAGAGAACAGGTCAACACTAGGACTGGTTTCATCGCTACAATGTTAGTCAGATTACAAACACCGCGAAATCCGACCAAAGCCACTGCAGTCGCTCGTTTCACCGAATGCCTCGGAAGCCATCGGCGCCATTTATATGCGCGGTTACGAGGCGGGTGTTTAGAATGCTGTTAAATGGTAGGCTAATATACAGATTCTCGATAAAATGAGCATCGGGGGCTTTTGATAGTTGTTTTGCCTTCCTTTATTAATCTGCAGTTTTTCCTTATAAAATGCATGATAATTTTATAGATTTTATAAGGAAAGGTTTATTATTCCAACTGCGTAGCCGCTGCATTCGCGATTTCGTCTCGTTTTTTCGTAGCGATTCTAATCCTTTTAACCTTTTGTTTTATATTACATTGTTACATGCATAGTACATTTCAAATAAAATTCTCGCGCAAAAAATTTCTGTATTACTCATTTAAGGGTTAATCTTCCAAGACCAACCCTTACAAATATTTTCAAAACCGATTACTGAGATTCTAAGTAAAAATTATCGTGTATTTAAATTAGAATATTTCAAAACCGTTATAACAAAACTCATCTTTTTAGGCTTGCTTTTCTAAAATGCATTTCTTGATTTCTAATCAACAGCATCAATAAATAATTCATGACTCTATCTTAAAGACAAAACTTCGGTTTAAACGCATTTTGCCTTTTTATAGTATGAGTTTTTAAGTCCTTTCTTAACGAGTATCAGGCCACAAATAAAATGCGGTAATACTAAAACTTCGTTTTTGTTTGATGTAGGTATCGCCCTATCCGATTATTAAATATTCACCTGAAATGAGTATAATCTTCGCGGATAAAAATTTCTGATATTGGGTTCAAAGAAGGGTCTCATTGAATTTTCTCACCCGAAGCGATGACAAGAATACCGTTGTGGAATAGAAAAGTGCGCTAAAAGACGATGCAAACTCATAAAAGTAACACCACGTCTACTTTTAGATCTACTTACATGAAACTAGTCTTTTTAATAAGGTTATAGACTTCCCCTCATAGCTAATTTGTTTAAAAAAAAGTATCCGATAATTTACGAATTCACGTAGCGCGAACTAAAAGTTTTTCCTACCTGGTTGAAAAAAAATATGTTAATTTCAAACGTTATACTTTTTATAACATAAGATTTGGGTCATTGATTAATATACTGCCGTGTTTTTCTCGTGATGATATGAGAATGGACCCATAACTGCGAGCTCTGAGGAAAATGTGATTAATGACTAGCGGCTGTGAAAGTGAAATGAACAAACATATCATCGATGTGAAGATTCGGATTGTAAAATGATAAGAGTGTAATCTAAAAAAAGGAAGTAACATTTAAATATTGAAAAAGTTTAATTTCACTAGATTCTTTGAGAATTCACCTTAAAATAGAAATAACCAGAGCAACTAAATGTTGATAAAGTACGATCACAGACTTCGAATGCTATTTAGGACGTTATTAAGAGAAACGAAACGTGTTTTTTTTATCGCAATCTAGAAACAGAACAACAGTTTTATAAACGGGCATTTGAAGTCGACAGTGAATCTATAAAATTGAAGAAGGCATAGAGCAAAGCGAGTCCTGCAAAACATGTGATCTAATTCATGTATGATCGGCCACATAAATTAATGTACGAAAAAATGAGTTTATGTGGTGGAGTCATGTTATGGCCAACTTGGCTGCAGCACGAAAACGCGTCGGCTCGACAGAAGCGATACCACACTTTCACAGAATACAAACGTGGAGTAATAGCATCTGCTGTTACTTTTCGTCCAGTGGGTGAGAATTCTACGACCTATTCTTCCTCCATCTGATGTCCATTTTTTTTCTAAAAGCCGGCAAAGTATTAGTGACGTCTCAGATAAACGCTTGTTTATCTGAAAAATGGGTCCTCGCTAAATTCGAAAGAGTGAAGCTCAGACGAAACCCACGACCGCAAAAAGAGAGCCGTTCGTAAATGAATGATAAAGGCAGATGGCGCACTATCCATCTGTCTTAACGCTTTTTAACAGGTTTGTGTTCTCCGAAAAACAACTGCATCGTTGACCCTTTTTTTAACATTATCATTGTTATTGATGTCTCAATAGATTATTACATTTGTATCGGCAGCGAATCAATAGTTGTTTCTAAAACATGTTGGATTCAAATACCAAGCTACTTAACAATACTTTTTCTTTGTCGGAACCAAACCGACCCAAATATATTTTGATGCATGTCATTCTCTACCATTCCAGTTATGCAGTTCACGCACACTTATAGTATTCGGAACGTGACCGACGTAAACGGAAATGGAAATTTATGAACGCATTTCCTTACAAAATATTACCTTACGCTAAAGTCGAGATGAATACCGATTAATCAACATTTAAACGTGGCTTCGTTTAAAGTGAACAATTAAAGGTATTAATGCGAATTAATGTCTTTGTTTCGACGCCACAATTTCACGGGTCGGCCCGATTACAATTTACATTATTAGGCTAAGTGAAACAAGCCCTGCGAGAGTATTGTTGTATCTCTGAGTCTATTATTATCATTTGATTACTCCGCGGTAGCATTTCATTAATAAAATAATAAAGGAAGCATTTGTTAAAGACTGTTAGTCTGTCCTCGTTTGGGAGTTTTATCATTTTCTAAGATTATTACGTCGTGGTTTACATGCTTGAAACGTTGGAAATATTGTTCCGCATTCCACACAAACTTGTTGATATTTTGAACGTTTTTTTTTTTGTTTCGTATTATATTCACTCCAATGCTTGATAAGCCCTTTCACAATTTTTTTTATTTCAAATCGAAGAGCCTTAAGGCCTAGTTTAGAGCTTCTAACGACCCTTATCATCGACGGAATGATAACGACTGGGACCTAAGGGTTAACCTTATCTTCGAAAATCGGAGCATGTTTGACGTTTAAGCTGAAAACTTACTTGAAAACTCACTCACGCACCCGTGGCTCCAAGCTTTGGACTCCATAAATACTTACGGGGGTGAAGGTAATGGCATTTACCCTTCGATCATCATCGTCCTTAGATCTTAAAAGTGGAATTTTTTTATCTAATATTCATCATCTAAATGTAATCATAATGACTCTACTTTTACACACACGTAAAATAATTCAATTTTAAAATTTTTAACTGAAAAAGTTTAGCGCTAGACCGTAAACTTACTTAAAAGTTTCGAAAGATCCACTAAAGTAAAAAATACTTTCACTTTCGTGGCTGTGACAGGTTAGATAAAAAAGGTTTCTAAATCAAAAGCTATACCTTCGGGACGACCGCAGCGAAAGCTAAACTCTCTAAAACAAATGCCCGCCCTTTAACGGTCTTCGACGAACTGATATTTATGCGACCAAACTCTTTAACGTCAGTTTGGTGAACTCCCCAAATTGCTCCTATAAGTTTCTATAAAAGTTTTGTTCTTTTTAATATTTTCCTTTCCTAGTATTCTAAAGATACTTACGTAATTTAAAACTTATTCGGTAATAATCCTTAATAATCAAGCCGTGCCTAATAAATAATGAACGTCTCATTAATTCTTCCCTACACGTTTTCCTTGCTTTTTCTTAACTCAAATAATATTAACGTATTAAAGTTAGTTACATATAAATATTTATATACAACTATATAAATATTCATGTCTAACAATATAGGAAACTAGAAAATACTTTTTCCATATCAGATACAGAATCGATTTTGCATATTTTTGATTTTTTTTTACTAACTTGGACTTAGAAAATTTCGAAAATTTGGTCATATTATGTAGATATTAGCAGGCAGTGACGGTGAGAACATCAAAGTCGCTCGCTGCCGCTCGCTCGCTCGCTGCGCGTTATCCTGTTCACTTGCGTGCGGACAAGGTATCGCTATCTCTGTTTATGAATTCCCGTACATTCGAAATGGTGCAAACACAATGTGCAATGACAATATTTCAAAAGCCATACGTTTATATCGTGAATGGTCCGGAATAAATGTAAATCGGAATACTGTGTTAAGTACGACGCAGCGTCACCGCGATTTTGAACAATTTAGACCTTTGACTTCCGTAGATCGAAGCGTAAATATTATTAATAGTGAACAACAAGAGAATATTGAGAGAATATTTGAAAAAAATCTAGTACCTAATACCTACAAAGCCACTACAGTTTTTGGTTGTAATCAAACTTAAACGATGAAAAAGTATGTTATGTAAACGTGCTCGCTTGTGCGTTCATTCATTCCAAGGCATTTTGAAAATAGACTGCAGTGTGTTTAAATACTCGGTAAGCAATGAAATATTTATGTTTTATTATTATTTTTTAAATTACAATATTTAGTACGTTTAAATTTACGGAACATTACCTTTTAACTTTCAACTAGGTAGGTATTTGGACAATTAAAATAATTATTTAAAAATGTTTTAAATGGTATAGTGGATAATCGTAGCTATAATCGTAATCTAACCTAACTAATGTGAGCAGCTCACGAGGACGGGCGCCGTTAGTGCGTGGGGTGGGTGACTTATCTTTGTACAAAAATGGGACGAGTCTATATCATTTATAACTTATGTGTAACTGCATTATACATTTTAATTATTTTATAAAATAATTCAAAAATATGTTTCCTAGTTGAGGTGTTTCGGTTTTATAGTGTAATAAAAATTCCGTTGTATATAATGATCCAGATTAATTCAGTAAATAAATCTAAAAAACGGTTGATCCTACAGGCCATCCCTGAAACTTCTTACTATTTCCGAGCTCAAAGTGTTCAAAAATAAAAGTGCAATAAATTACTAAGCTCATTACGCTCAAAAATAGATTTTAGCACTTTTACCCTCTTGCCTACATTTGTCCTTTGGGTAGTACTTAATAAATTAAAAAATCTACCACGGTTTTCTACCATTTTTTAATATTATTTCCATTTTAATTGGCAACACTACAATATCGGCTGACAGGAAAAAAATATAAAAGTCACCTGTCATCTGTCATTTCATTTAAAATGGCTTCCGAAGGGTCACGGACAGGCCGGCGTATGCGCAATGGTGAGTAAATCTATTACCATCTCTGTACAGATGCATTGATAGTGAATTCTTTTTATTATAAATACTCGTTAGGATAATAAATATGAGGCACCTTTTCGTATTTTTCTGTTTTGATAATTATTGAAGGTGATGCTGGCATGTGTATTCTTATGTACTTCGAAAAGTACAAATGTAGATACTGACTAGTGCATGTGTTCAACTCTATTTGTACTTTGTATAGAACATTGACATTTTACACGTAAAATTAATTTATTTCAGGCATGACAGACAATGAAATAACGGAAGCACTTGATGACTCGGACATAGACTTCTCTGATACAAATTCTGATGATGACCCTGCTTATTTACCACCCGAACTTATGCCACTAAGAAACTGTGGATCAAGTAGTTCAGATGATGACGAGCGGTCAGATGACACCCTCCTAGAGGCACAAGTACCTTCTCCGGCTATTTCTGAAAATTCACTAAATATTCCTGTCTTTGTAGCATCACGGGGCCGAACAAGGGGACGTGCACGGTCGACTAATAGACGCGGGCGTGGACGTTCTTTTGCCCGTGGAAATATCACTATTCGTTCTCGATCATCACCTTCACTATCTCTTAACAATAGCGCACAGCTATCTGATAACTGGACAGCAGAAAAATTAGAACCAGAGGCTTTGGACCTGATCTACCCTGCTTATTTTCACACTGAGCGCGAAGACTGGGAATGGCATCAGTTTTATGATGAATACATTGATGAGGAAATACTTTCTGTTATTGTTAATGCCACTAATAGAACACATATTTTAGAGACGGGAAAATCCCTTGGTTTGACATTGAAGGAACTCAAAACTTATTTGGGTATCACCATGTTAATGTCAGCGCTTCAGTACCCTCAAATTGATATGTATTGGTCGGCGAAATGGAGAATACCTAATAGCTAAAGCAATGACACGTAACAGATTTTATTTTATTCGAAAACGACTCAAATGTGTTTATGATCCTGATGTAACAACCGAGCAGAAAGTAGAAAAGATTTGGAAAGTGAAACCTTTATTTGATCGCATCTTGAAGGGATGTCATTTGCAAGATAGACCAAAGAATTTGTGTATTGACGAAATGAAAGTAAAACTATGCGACGAGCTTGTTAGACGTGAATTTCATGGGACTGGCACTGTAATGAGAAATAGAATTCCAAGAGACTGTATTTTGAAAGAAGAAAGACTGTTTAATAAGGAACCACGAGGAAATACTGAAGTAAAAGTTAGAGAGGATTATTGTGTAAAGAATTTAAATTTTGATTTCAATGTTGATTTTGATGCCATTTTTATTATGTTGTGTATTGTTAATTGCTCTAGCAATTTAAGCTACGAGATTATCAATAAGGTATAGATCTCATTCTAGTTATTACTTTTTAATTTGATCTCTTTTAGATGTTCTAAGTTAATTTTGTGATAAATACAACCAGAGTTAAGTTCCTTGAGTTAATTTGTTTTTTAGTTTAAGCTACATATAATGTAGGTTTTCATTAAAACATGAATATTATCATTATCGTGTGTATTTTTAATCTTAATTATTTTAATTCAAAATGAATATAAAGAGTTAATGTACTTTTCAAAGAACATCTTCATAGAACATAATGTACTACAAAAGTACATAATGAAAATCAGAGTTTTCAGCTTCAGGATTTTTTATTTTCCCTCTAACTTTAAGTACTAACGAACAATCAGTGAAAGTTTCATAACGAAATTCCAAAATAAAGGACCCTGGTAGGCAGGAGGTTACAAGCTCCCCGAGCTCAAAAATATAGTTCTAATACATTCTGAACTTTTTGAGTTCAAAAATATACTCGTATATATTAAAAAAAAGAATATCTATCGAACGCTTTGTTTGATTTTCATCTATTTTACGAGATGCGATGCAGTTTTCAAAGAAAAAAAGATGACTGAATACGAAACCTCAATATATCTATGATTTTAAATGTTTTTTTTGAAAAACTCTTTTTCGAATTTTTCGTTAACGATGGCTCTCAAATGAATCCACCGAATTTGATGCAGATTATAACGATCGACCTTGTCTTTTTAAACAAGGTTTTAAAAACAAGGTAAAAGTGGTTAAATAATATATTCTAAAAAACAGTTTTGATTATTTTCAAAACACACACACCCACATACATACAGACATAGACATCACTCTAAATCATCATCATCATCAACTCTAATAGTCGAAATAGATTTCAGGGCCTAAAACCTCAACATCTAATGGAAACTCAATTTTACAAAATCGAACAAAACTGTGACTTCCCAATTTTTAAAATTTTTCAATTTTCATAGCGGGAGGATAAAAATGCAATATTTCTCTTAGACCTTAAAATAGACTTTTAGTTTCGAAATTCAAAGGTAATGATGCACTGCGATTAAACAATACACATGAAGAGTTCCATCAAGATTGGCTTCATTGTTCCGAAATTTAAAAACATCGTCTCATTTACCCTTTAAAGCAAAAATTGCGTAAAGAAAGTCGTCGAAGGCTCATCGTACCAATTGTCAATCCTTATCCTCAAAAGTTCGTCCGTACTTAACACATATAAAAGTATTAAGCCCTGAATATTCACGAAATAATATAATCGAGGGCTTTCGCTACCCGACGTCGATGGTTTAGAATTTAAAGCTTAAGATTGGTCGCCGAGTTGAGCGCCTTTGTCTCTGCTAAAATGCAAGCGTTATCGCTTGACAAAGAATAGCAGTTAACTTATTTACTCAATCTGTTTCCGATCTCGATGTTACTCTAAAACTTTAGGATCTCAGTCGGCGTTATTAATTTGGAATACAGTCCAATTATGGCGTATACATGGATCAGTCTATAAGTCGATAAAATTAAAAGCTGAGAATACTAGCGAGTTATTTTTATTATAATTGATTTCGAAAATCGTTTCCGTTGAGATCAATATATATCGCTGGAAGCAATGGTACCTCTGAAAGAAACACTTTGCCCACTCGAACTTAGGGTTCACTTCGACGGCCTTTTCATATGCACCCACTGCTTCCCCTGTATTCGTAAGCCATTTTCCTCGAATATTTTCTTTTATCTTAGGAAATAAATAAAAATTGCATGGTGCGAGGTCGGCGCAGTAAGGCGGATGAGCCAGCATTTCTATACCTAACGTTACTATTCTTACTGCGAGGTCGTTTTTTCTGAATTTTTTCCAACACAAAAGGCGAACCATTGTCAAGGTACCAGTCTACAGTGACTGTTTTTATCTTTTAAATCAATTGTTCAATAATGACCTGTCATTCTGAAGAAAGAGGGCGACCATCTTTTTTTCCGACGCTTCGACCTCGTTTAACTTTAGCAATAGACAACTCCTCGAAAGGAAACACCCACTGAGCAGACTGTCTTTTACTTTCGGGATCATAACAGTAAATCCAGATCTTGTCATCTGTAACTACGTCATATACAGCATTACAGTCACTACCGGCACATCTTTGCATCATATAGCGGCACCAATGAACACGTCGGAGTTTTAACTTTCGGTGAAATTATGAGGTATCCACTGAGTACAATGCTTCCTGATCACTACATGTTCATGAAGGATTTTGTTCACTTGACTTATCGATGCGTTAGCTTGTTGAAATCTTCTGGTAGGTCACTTTTTGTAAGATCTATCATGAGTCGCACAGCACTGATGTTGTCTTCGGTCGTCGTCGTACAAAGGACGTCCCTCGCGCAGATCGTCAGTCAGATTATTGCGACCACGTTTGAACCGCCAAACCAGTTATAAACAGTGGTAAGGGATGGACCTTTATTCCAAAAGGCGAAGTCTGCTATAACTTTCTTGTTGGCTTCGATGGCAATCTATGAGATTACGAAATTCAAAAGACAGACGAAATTTCCGTGCGTTAAATTCATGTTAACGTTAGAAAATACATTTCTTTTTACCGCCAATTTTTAAAAACTTATGACATGTGTATGAAATACATAAAAAGATTGGCAAAGATTTACATTTTTAAAATTGTAATATATTTTTTTATTTTACCGTTTCTAAGTGACTAGTTCTAAAAATTTTAAGTGCTACCTACATAAGTACACATTACGTAACGAGACTTTTAAAGTATTTAGACGAATTACGAGTTGCCAAATCACAATTACTTAGACACATTAAGCAAGATCTTGCAATGATAGGCTCTCTCAAGGTCTAGTCAAGGTACATCAAAGTCAATCAGGTTGATTTCGTCGAAACCATCACGAGAGCGGTAATGGCTCAATGGTTAAGTGTGTTGTTTTCAGTAGGAAGTACTGGGTTCGATCTGAATTGATGGAATTGACAAATGGGTTTTAACTCGATTCGAATGATACCATATGCTCCATACCTCGAAATTTTGTTTAACCGTGGTTCCTGGACTAAAATAATAAGATTGTGAGAGAAATCTAGTTTAGCAGTGGGTAAACAAATACTGACCCAACACCGGTATCGTGAGATTTGACCAGACGACATCAAACTGGTTGACTAAGTGACAACTGTAGATACTCACCTTCCTAAACTTACTTACTTTATTGTCGTTAAGTTGGGTTTTACATTTGCCAATTAAAGTACATCAGATATCAATTTAAAAATAAATTTATTGAACATATTTGCTTTTTCTCTCGTTACACGGAGGGTCTTTCTCATTTGTTATAGGGTATCAGTCAGTTGTAATATGAGTTTGCAATAAGTTCGTTATACAAACGGTGATATGTACAATTAGTGCAAGCAATTTAATGTTACTCATTTCAATATGTACTAAATTTTGGCTTACATATCAACTGTATATAATTGGATACAGAAAAAAATATAGAAAATAGTTTAGTTAGGATTCATAATTATTTATATCTTTTTCTGAAGCTTATAGATTGATTGGTTGAAAGTTAAACAAATTGCTTTTTCTTTAATTGTTGGCAATAAATATAATTTAAAACAATCGCCATTGTTTACAATATCAAACGTATAATCGAAAAAGTGGTGTTAATCGATCTATAATCCAACGCTTACCAAAATTAACGGCTCTGATTACCAAAATGTGTCGCCATCTGTATTAGGAATTATGAGGTTTGCAGCACCCTCCTCTGACAGGGGCTCGAATAGAAAATGAGAAGGCAAAATTAATGATCTTTCCGGCGTAAAAATTGAATCATTATCGCTTCATTTCTGTCCGTTTACAGTAATTGATATTAAACTTTGAGAAATATGTTTTCCAAGCAAGATGGCAAAAACATTTTATGTAAATATTTACATATTATATAAATTGCTTCTATTTATTTCCTCTAAGGGTAGACAAACACCACAGATCTCAGTATAGTACTAATTTTGCATACCTCTTTTGCTTCACTGACATTTCATACAATTTCGTCGGTTGCTGATTCTTATAATTTGACTTTCATTTAATTTGATCCGATTTGGTTTGCATAAGATTTTTTAAAAAGACTTTTTGAACATCTTTAAATGTCGCTTTACAGATTTATTTTGTCAGTCTACATTCATTCATTTTTGCATACAGCCAAATACCGCATACATTTTTCTACGTTTCTCACTATAACTTCTCAAAACTACAACATTTTCTTCTGTTTTTATCTTTCAAAATGCTCCAAACATACTATTCAAGAGATCTACGTTTCTCTTATTTCTTCTTCAAACTACCTATTCTCTGATATTACTCTTTTTCTATCTATCTTTCAAGATGCTCCATTTGTACTATTCAGAGATTACAGCACTACTGCATTAATTATTCTTTAAGTTTCATCTGTCATATTCAACTTTTACTACATATTTGAGCATAGGACCCAGAACACTGTTATGGATAGTCAAACGTATTTGTCATGAAACACTCTTATTATTCATGACAAACAAGTCCCCGTTCACTTTATTGTCCGCAATTGCAGATTAAATAGACATAACCATATAATGACCACGAGATTCTTAATTTGTACCTATCCTAAGTTTCAATTATTAAACAAAAAACATACAAAAATCGGAACTAAAAAATATTGAAAAAACATTTATAGTCTAGAACGACTTAAACTCATTTCTTGGCACAGTAGTTAGAATTTCTATCAACTGAATCTGTATCAACATACAGTTGATAATTTCCAATCTGTCATAAAGTTAAAGGTTATGTGCTCGATAAAGTTCGTTTTTCTACAAATTTTCGCGGAGTTGAGACCTAGCTAAGTCGATTTTTCGCCCCCTAAATCCCATCGTTAACGATCACATTGATCGTTGACTATATAGATCTCTAGAAACAATTCGTTGTAATAGAGGATTTTATTTACAAAAAAAATAACAAGATTTTCCTTACTTTGACCGTTTTTAAGGAAAACGAATATATTTTTTAATATAGAGCGCGTATTAAAATTGTTATTTCATAAAACAAAACGACATACATGGAATACATTAACAGATTAAATAATGTAAGCGAACTCTGTGGCGTTAATTTAATTTGCGTTTGTCTAGCTTATTAAAGTTATGAGACTGTCTGTAAGGAAACTGGTAGAAAAGCGAGAAAGAACGCGCAAATGGATCAGAGTGTAATCTGTATTCATGTAGGCGAAGGCTTAGTATTCTTCGCTCAATTCATGTTCAAGAAATATAAGGTTGTGAAGAGATCGTTAAATGTCTGATTGTCGCATTTACAGCACCATCGATGTCAAATCATTCACAATTTGTTCTCGTTTCCAAATTCGTTGTGAAAAAGAGGAACTATGCTTGGTGTTGGAGAAGCGGTATAACGTCACCGTTTAGTCCAGACCACAAAATTTATGTCCAATCACAAAAACAAAATAAAATTGTGCTACATCAGTATGCATGCCCAAGATTAAATTTCTAAGAATTGCTCAATATATTTGAGAATTTTATTTTTTGTTTAAAATAATTTAATACTCAAAATAAATAGTTTAAAAGAAGTAATAGGGATGGGATAGTTTACTGATATTTATAATATTATATCAGTTGAAGAATTATGCAAGCTGACTTATCGTGATTAAAACTGAAAGCCCAACTAAAATCGGTTAAAATAATGATGAACTATAAGCCATTAATACGAGTATTTCTATGCCATCTCTGTTTACCCCATTTTACACTATTGAATATTATAACTTGTCTCCCATAGACAAAAGACAACTGACAGATGCGGGTCAGGCGGAAATGTGCAAGATCGGAAGCACTTTGCTTATTCGCGGACGAGTGAAATAAAATATAAAATGCGGGACAACGCGGGACGACGGGTGCAGTGAAAACAACCAACACGACAGTGCCACGAGACGATCGCGGCTCGAACACCTGTCTCGTATTAATAAATCGCTCTTATCTCTAAGAGCTGTATTCAGTACAGTTTTAAGATCTGTTGCTCATTAATAAACGTTACTTAAGTTCGGTTTGTGGTAACACATATCAGCGGAGTGCTGTCAAATGACATCTGTGTATTGACGTATTAATAAACGTAACTCGCGTTCTTTGAGTAACGTTTTATGATACCTTAGTGAAGAATATCAGCTGAGTGTGGTCATTAGTTCACTTAAGATCGAGCATAGACAAAAAGAGGGAATAATGGAAGATATTGATATCTATAATCATTATGATTATTATGATATTTATGATGAATTTTTCGCTCCGGTGACTAAAACCTCGAAAGAAATAAAATTATTTAGAAATTTTCGTGTATATTTGTAAATGTCAAAGCTAAATACTTCAAACATTAAAATTATTATTCAGATTTTGCCGATGATACTCTTGATACATACAATCTGGATTTGAATTATATTCTCGTGTTATCCGATCCATGCTACGTGCCTTGATTTAAAGGTGTTAGTGCTCGTATCCTTGCATTCGACTATGTTTTATATTTGCTTAAGATACCTACTTAAAAAATTTTTTTCTAATACTGAGAATATGTGTTTTTTATCCATTACAGTAATAAAATAATAACTGCACACAAAAATATTAGGATGCAAAAAATTTATTAACTTCTATAAATTTTTCAAAAATGTACTCTTGTAGTTCACAACACAATAAACAACCATAAACACTGCACCAATGGCGCACGGCAACGTTACGTTCCGACAAAATAAAATATTCATACAAAAATATGTTAGTTAACATTATTTACTAATATGTGCATTAAATGCATTGAAACATAACAATAAAATAATGACTTTATGATTGTAATATATTATAATATTTATAATGATTATATAATGCCATTAATATAATAATTTTCATTTATATTGTATTACTGATGTCATTTTTCGATTTTTTTCCTATAATGGAACGTTACTAGTTCGTTCCGACAAAATAAAATGTTCATTCATTTTGACAGATACTTAAGATAATCTACTTGAGTTAAACGTCATATGTGTATGACTTAGGATTGGTTTATTAATTCGTCCATGACTTAAAACTAATATTGACAGCTGAGATGTCATCGTTTGATATAAGTCTTAAGATCTAATGTGAGAGCGATTTATTAATACGAGCCCTGGACACCTAACACGAGACGTCGGAAAGGTGAGTTCACGCGCAAGGAGACTATTCCTCGGCGCTATCCTGTACGCGTACATTTTTTGGTGCAAACGTGACAAGGATTAAGGTTACTGCTGGGTTGAAAACGATTTTTATGCGAGTTTTTTTTATAATTAAATCGTAAATTCTGAATTTTTCTTATTTCGGTTTTTGCCAATACTTTCATAATATTTGGAATTCCCTCATTTTCAAAATTAATTGTGGGGTTTGTTACGGTGACGTGTAAGCTGATTATCGAAAGGTGCTTGAGCGAGCAATGTGATTCATGCGATTGCCGTCGAAACCTTCAACGGTCAAGGTCAAAACCTGTTAACTTCGACGATATTATATTAAGTATTACAAGGCGAATATAATAATTTGTTTTTTGCAAAGCAAACGTGTTTGTTTAACTTTAAAATAACGATTGTGGGCGCCCTAAACGTAAACGGTCAAGAACGACAACATTGTGTTTTTATTTTTTAAACATTGTATTGTTTAATTTGGATTACACAAAGCAGGTGGATTCTTTTTTGCATAATAATAAGATGGATATGATATTTGAAATAATATTACAATACGATTAAGTTAAGTGGCTTTTTTTTCTCTTAGTTATATATTCTATACAAAATACATTGCGGATAATTGATGTAACATTTATTAGGTAGAAAGTTCTTAGCGGTTTAGAATAGTTTATTTGTATTCTGTAGTTTTTATTACCTTGCGAGCAATTTCTTTAGATATTTTTTGTTTGAAACATTTTCCTTCTAATATTTTATTTTTGTGTTTAGTACTTTACGTATTTTTTAATTAGAGGCTAGGATTTATTGCGGATGACATTATATAATATAGGTGAACATTTAGTTTTTTTTTTTTGTTTATTACATTTTTTTTAGCAGGCATTATTAGCATTTCTATAGGGATCTTTGGACAAAGTTCCTTAGGCGAATAATAATATTATTAATTATTTTTCTTTGTAAATAAATATTTTTATATTGATTAAGTATTTATGTGAGTTTCATATTAATTTTCTAACGTTTCGATGGAATATATTTTAGGGTTCCGCAGGATTTAGTTTTTTAATATCATACGAAAAATATTTAGTGTTTTTTCAAGACAAAACGGCGTGGTTTGAGAGTACTGCAGGTTTAATGAATTCCATCCGTATTATATCATCTTTCTAATACCCACAATACAAACTTCATACGAAATATCTGTGTCAGAAAGTATTGCTAAAACTTATTAGAAAAAACATAAGTATTAATGCTCCTCCCTTCGCAATCAATTTAATTATTTCTTAAAAACATAACGTCGATAAGCGGCAGATTTTAATTTATTTAAAAACACTTCGCCAGCGCAGCTATATTTTACGTTTCTTTACAATAACTTTACTAAATAATTATTTTAGGACAGCCAATCACTTGCTCTAGGAAAAGCAACTTTAACAAAATGGTGGAAAAAGCTTTATGTAATTAGGATACCACAGAATAGAACGACACGCAACGGATAAAAGCTCTGCTTCCAAAATTTAAATACGGCGGTAATATGCGTGTAGATTTTCACGCATGCTATGTCTGAACACTGACTCACAAAGCCCATTAGTATTAAATATACGCACTGACACATTGTGTTTTTGCCCGCAGACGGCGCTAGTGCAGCCTGCTTGCTCCGCCTACTGTGAATTGTCGCCTTTGTTGTGTAAATTAGTTCCCAAAAACACTAATAGATGGTGTGTCGCGTCTAAAGCCAAAATAATAGTTCAATACTCTATTTTTTATGAGTTTTATTTATATATCTTTTAGGGACATTATGTATTTGAACACAAGGTACGCTCAGCTTATTTACATCTACCAGCTGCACACGCCCGCCTACACGTAGAATATCCCAATCCGGATTGCCGCTCAATGGAGCGTTATGAACACAAAAGCTATAGAACATACTAACAAACTTTCGATAATATAGATAATATCAGATAAAAATGAGACAACGTATTAATGCTACATTAGTTTCAACGATTTTGTTCAGAATGAAAGATTATGAACGCGTATTTCACACAATGTAGCAAAGTTATTCATAACGTTCTTGGTCATTTGTGAATGTCCTCATCCCATGTACTGAGCATAACACCATTTGGCGGCAAAAAGCAATATTTTCACTACCATTATTACTAACACAAGATAAATGTCGAAGGTAACAAATCCTCCTAACTACAGATTTTCATAAGCGATACATTTGCGAGGGTCTTCCTGGGCTATAATGAAACAGGCCGAATGTTCGGTCAACTGAAAACTATTAGTGGTACACACGATCACCTGCGGGAAATTGAATTCTCGAATATCGCTAATGGATATTGGATTTAATATTTAACATGATAACGTGACGCGGGAGGCGTGTTGAAAATATTTTTGCGATATTCGTTCTATCGCTGATGCTCATCGAAATATATGTTACAGACTGGATTCAATGCAAGATATTTTTTTTTTGTATCCGTCAGTCCCCCAGTGTCACCGTAGATATACGAATTTTCCTGAATACTAATTTGACATATATAATCCTTAATCTTTTACAAGCAATCCAATTCTTTTTATTTAATTAATAGTTATTTTGCTATAACAAATAACATAATATCATAAGTATTCTGAGTCCTATAAATATTATCTAAGGAATATATATATTTTGTAATATCGAGTATCTGGTAATACCAACTATCTGGTACCCTCAGTACAAGCCTTGATTTAGAACCAGATGATAATGTATGCGTCTCCGAAGAACACAGATAAAAATTTTAAGATAAATGCGCAACTTATCAATACAAAGAATGCTTTTCCTCTATCGCCAGTTCTGTAGATTACGTAAAATAAAAGGGACTTATTTTAATTATTTTGCACACTGCCTCTGTGACGTGTATCTCGATTCTACTGTTAAGATACAATGTCGTTTTCGATAGAATTTGGTTAACTATATTAAATAAATATATTAAATAATTATACTAAAAAAATTATAATAAAGTTAATTTAATAAATATTTTTATTAAATTAACCTTTTCAAACATTTAGTGTCGAAATTATTTTAAAAACAATAGTGGATTCATTGAAATGTGAGTAAAGTCAGGTTCGACATTCAAATGCAAGTTACTACGGAATACACGTAATAAACTGTTTTATTTATAAGTCTGTCAAGTTCTATGGAAAGATAGTGTCTTACTTAGTCCCTTAATTAAAATGTATCGAAAATTTGGACAATTTGAATAATTAAAATACTATTATAATCATTAAAAGAAAATATTTTTTTTATAATAAACTCATGCCTATTTCCCGAAAGGGAAGACAGAGACTGCAGATCTCCATATAATTGATCTTTGCATATCGTTCTTGCTTTACTTACATCCATCAAGCATTTCATCCGATCTCGTCAGTTTCGGGTGCTTAAAATTTGGCCTTATTTTAGTGTATCATCCAATTTCGTCAGCATAAAATTTTCTAGAGCTACTCCTGCCGATCCTTGCGTAACACACATTAGCTATACAGATTAAT
>BGZK01003600.1:0-22285 GCA_005406025.1 Eumeta japonica
TTTTGAGAATTGAGAATTTTTGAATTTTTGATATTGACCGATACGATCATGTTATTAGTTTTATTCAATAATGGTGCAGCTTCAGACCTTGTTTTATATAAACATTTTTAAAATAATTTATTTTCAATATTTTGCTAACAATTTGTTAGCATCTTCAGGAAAATATTAAGTAAAATTCAACAATAAAAAAAAATAGGCAATGAAAAATCAAATTACAATTTTGAAGGAATATTCCTTATAATAATAGTATTGAATGATATCTTTACAAACATGAAAAAATTAACGCAAACTTGTTCTTGTTCTGCTAATATAACATGTTGTATTCGAACTTTATTAGTGAATTATTTTTTTTCTAAATAAGTAAGAATAGTATTCTGAACTAAGTTAGAAATTTTGTTAAAATGGTTTTAAAATTAGTAGTCAGAAAAGGAACATACATATTAAGATTTAGAAGATATTAGATGGCTGGATTGCAGATGAACTAGTTTGCAAATTTGTAGGTCAAACCCCGGAATATTATTATAGGAAATACACCAGGTTCAACAGACCGAGAATATTTAATTTTGGTTCATTTATATAATCAGAAAGATTAGCAGATCTAACATATGTATTTGATAAGAAACAAATATAGAATAGCATATAGAATAAATTATTGCTTAAAGACTAAGAAATTAAACTAAGGACTAAAATTAGCTAGAACTAGGATGGTGCGACTATACTTTTGCCGGGTTTCCTGTAAGAGGAATGTCAATGTGGTGTGATAAAAGAGTGCATAGAAGCAACGAAAGGGAATAAACTAAAAACAAAATTACAAGGCATAAATTAGAACAGAAATATAGGAGACATTAGGTGGGTGTGCTTACTTTTCCAGCAATATTTATGACAGAAAATTCAAATTTACTCTCAGCAAAAAGCACATAAACAACATTTTTGCAACTTGATTTGTTGAACAGCCAATAAGTGATGCTAAATCAGAAGAAAAAATTAGCATCTGTTTCCGATTTCATATTTAAATAAAATTTTGAAGTAATTTGTTGGTCGTCTTTTTTTAATGTTTTATATACATAAGTAATACCTTATAGCTTGCAATTACTTAAATCTTAGATAATTCATGAATTATCGAATTAGAAATATTTTAAATAACACACAAGTTCAATTTCATCTTGCTTTCGAAGCAATAGGAAATCCACCACAAAAATAGTAATATTGTTAAAAATTTTTGTATAGAACAAACCTATTATAATTTTGATAGTTTGCTATTGTTTCACACCCGATTGTCCGCCGCATATTTGGTTGCACCAGTATGATTGATACTAAAAGCACATGAACATACATATTACAATGCGTATTTTCTATCGTAAACAGAACTAATGTCGATTTCCATTCTGGCATACATGTCGCACTTATGCTACCCTTAACTAGGGTTTATGTTCCATTGTGACAAAACATGCAAGCATGTAAAAGTTTGTCGTTTTCCTTTCTGAATATGTTACACGAATAAAGTGTGAAAATGTGCCATGTATAACACTCAAATAATATGTGAGGGTAATAAAATACACTTTTGACATCTGTATTGCAGTACATTTTATATTGGATTTTCGATTTTTCCACAGCTATTACATTACATTACTTCAAGCCACTAATTTACTGCAAAAATTTGCAAAATGGTTTATGCACATTTTCAATATATGCAAAAATCATGAAATGTGCGAAAAATTTTAGAATCAGTAATCGATTTCAAATAGTTTTAAACACATTTAAGCAATTGTAAAATTGGCAAATAGTGAAAAAATGTGCAAAATTTTGAAGAAGCATCAATGTATTTAAAACAGTTTATAAAATCGACAAACTTTTGAAAAGAACAAATTTGGTGCAGAAGCAAGAAAATTTGCAAAAATTTTGCAAAGGAAGAGATTTAAAATTTTTTATAAATTCGATAAACAGTTATAAAAAAGACATCTGGTCCAGAAAATCAAAAAATTTGCGAAATGCGGTGAAAAAGCACAAAAATTCGCAAAAATTTTGCAAAACTAAGAAAGAGATTTTAAATTATTTATAAATTCGATAAACAGTTATAAAGTAGATACTTGCTGCAAAAATGTCAGAATTCGCGAAAATTTTGCTAAATGCTAAAATATATCTTAAATAGTTTACAAAATCGAAAAACTTTTGAAAAACAAATTTGGTGAAAATGCAAGAAAATTTTGCGAAAATTCGCGTAAAATTTGCAAAGGCGAAGAATTTTTAAATTGTTTATAAATTCAATACACAGTTACAAAGTAGATACCTTCTGCAAAACGCGAAAATTCGCGAAAAGTACAATAATAAAACCAATTTTAAACAGTTCACAAAATTGACAAACTTTTAAATAACATATTCTTTGAAAAAAAGGCAAAAATTCGGTAAAAACATTAACGTTTAGTGTAAAATCCGATGAGCAAAAACGCTTGTTTTTTCTATTCGCATTCCCTAAAATGCATGATAATATCTAAGTGAATACTAAGTATATATTATAAAAAAAAATTCGGCAGTTTTTTACTAAAATATGTCATAAAAAATGTCAAAGACGATTAAATAATTTAGGCAAGCATAAACGCAGGTAAGTGAATATTTACCATAATAATTATGGCGGTAAATGCAAACAAATCTGCTATAAAACCACATGTGTTCAAATAAGTACAGGGTGTTGCAAAAATGACTGTTAAATATAAAAAAGATATTTTCGGTACAATTTTTTTTTTGCTGGTTAGATCTTTTTAAGGTATTCATCTACATTGGGTGCAACATCTAATAAACTTGGCATTTCAGGACTAAAATTATTTTTTACCATGTCCTTTTGTGATCTAACATATCTTTGTGAGGAAATGAGAGAATCTGATAATGAAAGCAATATGTTGAACAGATTTTCCCTAATGCGTAAAATCTTGCAAGTGTTCGTCTTTATAGTCTTTATTTCTACTCTCCTGGGCTTCTTTTGAAAGTTCTCCAATTGGTAAGCACTTATATTCAATTAAATTTTTCCTATGTGCCAAAATTTTGTGTATCGTGGGGGTAAGTTTTTTTCCGGTTACATTTGGGTTAAGAGTTGGGAAGTTTTTAGCGCTATTCTTCAAATTCTAATCGATTGACCTTTGCTGTACAGTTTCGAACATAAGAATAACGGCAAACTTTTTAATACTTTTCATATTCACTCCAGTAATTTCATCATTATTAAAAAATTATATCGCCGCATTACCGGCATTTGTATTTCCATATCCATAATTTGGATATGAGTATAGTTTTAGTCGAGTTTTTTTTTAATTCTTCTTGCATGACTTTTTACTTATCATTTGCTTCCGTTGGTGCTGCACTCTTTAAAAGTTTCTCTATCCGTAGAATTGTATACCAGCTCAAAATTAACTCCATACACCCCAATTCTGTAGCATCCAATGGCGAAATTCCTTATTCGTAGTTCTTCCCATCACTGACTGAATCATTTAAATTTTAAAAGCCTTTCTGCGCTGTTTTTAAAAATAGGACATTTTGACGAGGTGTTTGTAATTCCATTCAGGACTTTACCATCAATCTTTGTAAGAAAAATATATGACTATGGTAACAATTAACATTCATATTTCATAAACAGAAGGATTAAGTTTATCAGTTTGATCTTCAATATTGCTCAGTGTAGACTTGATTATTTCCGAAGATTCCCTTGAATATTGGACGGCAAAAATGAACTGAGAATAAACGAGGGGTTTTCCAGTACTCTGAGGTTTTACTTCAAAATCTTAAAAGAACTACAGAAGCCATAAACATATTTCCATTTGTAGTTGTCATATCACTAATATTTATTGATTTCTTGTAGGATCTTTGAGCAGATGATCCATCAAAACCCCATTTATTGAGTAATGCGAGTTTATCCGGAATTAGACGTCGTGCTGTATGATCCACTAAAGACTGAAGTCTTACCTCTGCTGATATTTCAGTAATCTGTAAGCTAATCGGTATTGCTCTTTCTTCGCAATAGTAATTTGACTACATGTATGAAGGAAGTAAATTAACATTATGTAGCTTTGACGACTTTCGTAAAATAGAATACCATTCTTTGATAATCCCAAGTCCAAAATAATGCTAAAGCTTCTTCTAAAGTATACCTTGCAGGAGAAGTATTCGACTTGATATTGAACCGCCTTTGTGATATCTGATTCCTCCTTTTTCCCGGCCTTTTACGTATATTATAGATAGCGCTCTGATAAATAATGTGTAGTTATTGAGACGGTAAAACCTGAGTTTTATGTTTCTTGTGTTTGGTGCACAGTCTTCGAGATTTCGTGGTCTTCCTCTTTTTGGCCTGTTGGGCCACTAAAAATATGAAATTGTTCCTTCTATAATAGCTGTGATTCATCTAACCAAGCAGAATTTTCTTTGGTATGATTGGATGCCTGTTATTTTTTCTTCAAGAAATTATATAATGAATGAAGTCTAGCTTTTAGATCCTCGTTTTGTTACGCCTCTGTGAAAATTTTTAACCTTTGTTTAACAGCTAGTGTAAAAGTACCTTCAGCATCGGAGTTTCTAAATAACTCAAACAACTCGGAATTTTTCAGGGACATTCTCTATTCTTTTAATTTTCATCTAACACAATTTAAATAGTGAAAATAAATAATTTTTTCGATATCGTATGTGTTTGTTGCGTAACACGATTTGTGGTGGTTGTTTTGTTAATATTATTTCTTTGCTTAGGATGATCGCCATCCATAATAAATGTTTTCTTGGCTTAATCTTAAGTCTAGACATAGTGTGGTGGTTGTTTTCTTTGTGTGCTTGAAGATGCAGATATCTGTAACATTACACTACCGATACCATAACTATATTCTAAACAGGTTTTTAGGACCAATTGCTTATAATAATCTAATATTTTTACCAATCTTAAAAATTGTGTATTGATACTTGGGAAAGTCATACGCCCTATACGGGTGTGGCAATGTTTGCAGGCATTTGTTTTACAGTGTTGGAAATTTTTTCAAATGCTTTTTGAATCTTATGAAATCTTTATTTAGATGAATGTTATATGATTTTAAATAAAAACGTCATATATATCATCACATTTTAATGAATTTTTTAGTTCGGGATATGCTGTATCATTTAAAGTTCTCCAAAACAATATTTTATTAATTTTCAGGTATAACTTTTAATTCATCTTTTAAAATAAAATTTCATATTTTAAATTAGACTCAGAAGTTGTGTTCACTTACTAAAAGTTTTTAAAATTAGTAACAATTGTTACTGGGAGTGTTCATTAATCCAAAAGATTGGTAGCAATTTTAACAAGAGAGAGCACCAAAGTTTTATAAGTAATATTTTAATATTTCAAAACATAACACACGCTTCAAAAGGCAAAATAGGTTGAGTGCTGACATAGCTTCTTTAATTTTAATTCAGATGCAAAACACCAAAATTTTGTTTTCACGAATTATTACTTTCATAACTAGATACATATATGTAGTAAAATTAAGGCTTTTTACTAGCTAATTATAAAGTATTGTGGTAGTATGTCTTCGAACGAGTTCTTCAGCCAAACTCTTAATCGTCTCAATCAACTTCTAAAAAATTACAGGATGAAAACATTACTTCATAATTGGTAATATAATTTATTCATGTATATATATTTTATTAGTGTTAACTTTGAATAAAATACGTCTAAAGCAAGCACTACTATATTTATAGCAAAGTAAATATATATACATATATATAATGCAAATTTGTGTAAATTCAAACACAAATTTTCACCGAATTCTCTTTAGTTTACCTATTTTGTACCAAAAGCATTCTGAACTGAAACTTGTGAAGATGATGCTCATAATTTTGTTTTTATGTTGCTTTCTAATAATTTTAATTCGTTAACAAATTCTTCTAGGTTTATTTTATAAGGAAACTATTAAATTATATAATAATTTACTTCTTCGATGGTCTTTAAAATATCTTTTAAATTTATGTTTTTATACCCTTCACATACTGTGTAGGGTATATAAGTTTGTGATTCCGTTTGTAATTTTTTTAATATTCATTTCCGACCCTGTAAAGTATATATATTTTGAATCAGCATAAAAGAAGACCATTGAGCGATGTCCGTCTGTGAGTTGTTGAAATCAAGTTTCTGAGAAAACTATTTGACTTAGAAACTTTGTTCTTTCACTAATATGTTGCATATTGTCCACGAGGAATCGCTATTTAAATTCAGCAAAATCGGTCCACCCAGTTCTGAGATATAGGCCAAAATCTGAGACCACCTCGAAAATTTCGCACATTTTGTATGAGATTTTGAATTTTTTCTTGAGTTTTAAAGTTGGAATAAAATTTTTATTATTTAGCATGGTTATTAGAGTCCAAAAATAAAAAATATTGAAATCGGTTCAGAGATAAAGAAAATATAAGCCTTTTTATATCCTATTGTTTTAAAAAAATTGCAAAATAGAGTTAAGTGAGATTCGAACCAGAGACACAACGGCTGTAATGCAGACCATTCAACCGCCTGAGCCATCGAATCTCATGATACTTTGTGGTATACATACAGGTTTTATAAAAATAAACCATTTATTACAGTTTTCTTTCTTACATACATACATACATACATATGTATGTATGTATAATTAGTAGTCACAAGTATGCTTTTACATTCCACAGAATAACAGCGCTGCCAGATGCCCCTTTTAAATTTTCTCATATTGATGAAACCTTTTGATGACTTTTTTTCAAATTATGTATTTTTTATATTATAATACATAAGAAAAATTCAAATAATAAAATAATTAATCATAAAATTATGTTTTAAAAAACAAAAGTATTACGCGAATTGTATTTGTACTTGCAAATCATAAAAGTTGCATACTCAGTTACTGTTTTCGTAACATCATATATGTATGCACATTTATTTCCTCATATGAAGATATATAAATTAAGATAAGCTAAACACAATAATAAAATAAAATATTAATATAATTTAACATAATATTTGATGCAAATAAATGCTTATTAAGAAATAAAAGCAAATAAACCGGTGCACATTTACAAACACACGATAACAAGTTTTAATGAAAAATTACATTATCCAGTTCTATCCACACATAAAGATTAGGGTATAAGTACTTATTTTCTTAAAAATATAGTTATAAAGTTTCGGTCTATGCAACAAGTCGTAAATTTTTCACGTCAAGAAAAATCGATTATCTTCAGTTTAAATACATTAGGCATCTCTCTTTTATGTACATAGAAACATTTTACACGTGCGCTCATATTTACTCTGCGTTACCATATGCGAAAATTTATCTAATTGCTATAGATTTGTAATATGGTAGAGATTAAAATATTTTATTACTAAAGCATCAACTCAAATTCAGAAATCTTGCATCAAACCACCCACATTCAAATTCATTTGCGACAAAAATTTGTTTTTTAATCAGAAACAATTAAAATATGTAATTCTAATTAATGAATAATGGGCAAATTCATAAAAACTCAAATGAATTTAAAATGTGTTTTAAGTCAATTATTTCATACAAAATTTTCTAAAATCTATTTCAAATTCATTTAATTTTTTATGAATATACCTCTAAATGTATAATATTATCATCACAAGGGCGATAGAATGTTTTATCTTTACATTTAAAATTATTTCACCTATCCTTATACATATGTATGTTAATGTGATAAATATGTACTTTGCGTTATTAATACTATTTGTACAAAGGTATATGAAATTACGTGTCGCGTGTCGTACGGAAGGAAGAATATGGTAACACTGCATTTAAAAGAACCCGCACACATTCGCATGCATACATATGGATAAACGCTTGTGCAAACCAGTGATGGGATATGTGTTTTCATTGCGGTATCAAAATTTTTCTGAAAGTACGTTTTATTAAACAGCAAAAAATCTTTATGAAAACAAAAAAATTAAAACCATAAATCAATACATAAAAGTTCAGTTTACCTACTAGTGTTTTTAATTAATATATTTTAAGATTATCGCGAATTTAATAAGAAACTTATACTTAGGAACACTTTTAAATCAAACAAGTTATGATTTAATAAGCAATTTATGGGTACGGTGAAAGTTTTGAAAACCCGCTTCAAAATAACAACCGCTTTAATTCACTTATATTTTGCAAGTATTTTTTTTTTTTTGATGGACTTTAATAGCACTAAGTACATAAAAACCCCGTTACGATACAAAAAATAGAACATAATAAATTCAGCGCTACCACGGGACAAATACACAAAACAATTACAATATACAAATGACTAAATGTCGGAAAAAGTACGATCGTACCAACCTTTCCATCACTGGTGCAAACTGAATCAGTTTAAGCAAACAAATTTTAAAAATTCTCAATTGCTCTATAAAAGTACTACCATATGAAGTAAAAGTTTTATTTGAATGATGCCTGCTACAAGCAGGTTGTAACAGATCCAGTTGCCAGCGAGATATTACAAGTTATGTGGCTATTGTTGATTAACAGTCTCCATTCATATTTTTATTGGAACTGTGAATTTCTGAATAATTATTATCATTTTTGTGTAGCCTCAATAACTTCTGGGTGGCGTTTGTCAACTATAAAATTTCAAAATGTAGAAGAAACACGACACTAAAAAAGTACCTAATTTAGAGGTTTTTTAATATTCATTGAAACAGTAAAACACTGTCAGCTCATGGTTTAAAAATATAATAATCAAAATTAACAAGAATCAAATCAAATAAGTTTTATAAAAACCTTTTTAAGGGAAAAACTTAACAAAAATTCATTTGCACAAGATTTGTATGTTTTAACCAAGGCGAATTTACTACAGGCGACCTATTAAGATTAAACACATTCGAGACAGCAGACTACACGAACACCAAACACAATGTAGCCAAAAGTCAGCTACTTGGAAGCGGCAACTGCAATATCAGAAATACACAAAAATCACTTTTTTAAATTTTTTCTTTACAAAATCATATTTGCTATATTCACAAATAAACTTTATTCACAAAAATATTTCTTTAAAACAATCAATTATTCACTTTTTTTATTAAAATAAAATCACTAATTTGTGTTGTCGCCAAGAAAAATAGTGTAGTCGTGTTGCCATGCTGTCGTCAAAATAATTGTTACCATATGAATGTGTGTATTCTATTTATGCAGTCGGTGTTCGTGTAGCCTGCTGTGTCGATTGTGTTTAATGCTTTACGCGATTATACCGTTAGAATATTTTGGCCAAACGTCAGAAGAAAGAAAATTACAAAAACATAATTGTTGATTATGTTTTGATTAATCGTTGTTTATCCTTTGCTTAATTGTTGTTTATGCTTTGATTTTTGTTTTGAGTCATTTTGACAATTCACCCGGTGAGCATTTTCTAATGCGACTACCTGTAGTCACTTCGACTTGGTTTTAACTTTATGAATTCTGTTTTATAAAGAGATCAACGGACGATTATTAATAATTATGGTATTTTATACCAAGTTATTAAAGCTTATATACAGCGTTGTCAACTTGGCGCGTTTCGCGACATTTTGAGTGCTTTTTTAAATACATGGTGCGAAAAATTCCTTAGTTGGCGCGTGGTGCGTTTTTTATTAAATTTTGGTGGGTTTTAATTTTGGTGGCAGAAAGTAAATTCGAAACAACTTTTTTTTCATTGTGGCAAAAAACATTTCTACAAAAGAATACAATGCTTTCAGTACCATTTAATTCAACTATGCAATATGTTTACAATCAGTGATGAATATATAAGCTTTAATAACTTAATATAAATACCATAATTATTAATAATTGTTGATATATTTATAAAAACAAAATTTTTTTTAACATTGGTCCATTTGTTGAAATTCTTATAAATTACTACATTTGTATATCACATTTAAATGGGCAAAAGAGGCAAAGTATTATCAAAAGAAGCAGATATAAAGCATTTAAAATAATTGGCACAGAAAAGTGGTAAAAACGGTCACGCTGCTTACAAACAATTATTTCATGAAATGAGCACCGCTGTTTCAAAGTGAACAGTGTAAATGTGTGTTTGCGCTTGCTCTCATTCCTTTAACGGGACAAAGTACAAATTCTGCATACATAAAACACAAATAGGCATATATACATACATACATATGCGTGTAACAAAGAAAACTTAAAATTATAAGCTGAGCAATAACAAGAATATACAAAATGCGAATAACTGAACTATTGACTTAAAGAAAAGAGTGAAGCGTAATGCTGGCTACACACAATGCAATGCGTTTCAGCAATCTAGTAAATTTTATTGTAGATTGCACCTTGTGTATTCCTGTTTACGATTTCATTTCGTAAATCGCAAAATTTAATATTTTTGTTGTCCTCTCTGGTATAATTAACACTGACTTTGACAACAAAAGTTTTTCTGTATAGCCGGTCTTCGGACGGACGGAACGATTTTTTCCTGCTGGGTATTACCAACACTGGCTTTGCTACCAAAACCTTTTCTGTATAGCCGGCCTTTGGCCGGGCGCAAGGATTTTCTCCTCCTTGATTTGACCAACAATGGCTTCGCCAACAAATGTTTTTTGTATGGCTGTTCTGCGGTCAGGCTCAAGGATTTTTTTCTCCTTGGTTCGCTTCGCTAGCTTCGCTTCCTATTATTTTCCTAAATAATTTTTAGAAAACAAAACCTTATGGTCACTATTGGTTTATTTATTTCTGGCGCCATTTTTCTTTTATCATCGATATTTCCGATGCCCTTTGGAATATCTTCTTCAGGAAAATTTTTGGTTTTTGTATTTTCTATTTTCATTGTTGTTTATGGTGTATGGTCGAAGAAATTATAAAGAGTAAAAAAAACAAAACTATATTTAGCAAAAATATTTGATATCTAAAGTAGTAATTTCTATGTTAAACGTTATTTTAAAATCAATTATCTGGCAACCTAATTTTACATAAAGTCAGGTAGCACAATCTTGTAATCATCAAAATTATTGCAAATTATTGAATAGTGATCGGTCTTTAATCAGTTATACAAATATATAAAAATAATTAATTTAAATAAAAACAAGTAGCTATTTGAATGGAGAAGAAACCAAATAACAAATTTCAAGTGAAATATGAAAAAATAGAATAAATAGATTTATATGTGAAAAAACACTAGAAATTTTCCATAAAAGGTTACAGAAAGTGGTGTTCAATAAAATAAATGTATTAACAAAGTTAATTGATTTAATAATTCAAAATGATTTATTTGCCATTAAGCAATTTTATTTGAAATTTATTATTTTGGGTCAAAAACCCTTTTAGTTGTTTTGCCTTAGTCCTTCAACATGTCTAAATGCCGCCGACATCAGCATGCGGAATACTAGAAAACAACTAAAAAGGGTCTTGACAAAATAATTAATTGATTTATAGCACCTTAATAGTATTCCTACCAAGTTTCATCAAAATATACCAAGTAGTTTTCATTTCATAGCGGTTAGCAGGGTAAACAAAAGCCGAACACATATTTTTTCTAAGTGCCCGAAGCCGCAACGCCGTAAACGATGCCGTGATTGCGCAAACGTGCGAAAATGTGAAGCTAACGATGATATATTTAAATATTCGGCCTATTGCAATAACATGTTGTTGTCTTGTTTTGTAGACACTGGTAGACAATGCAACTTAATAGTTTCGAGCATCACATTATCGTTACCGTTTTTCTCAAAGCTTAAGTCATTTGTGGTGGTGTAAGATTTTTGAAGGCGTACTTGGTACTGATATTTTTGTGGACGAGTTAAAGATAACGTCTAGGTTTTATATTGCTGATGACGAGATTTTGGATGCCGACATTTTGATTGGTTTAGATGAGTTTACGAATCACAATGTAAACTGTCTAGTCAAAAATGGAAAGCTAAAATTTAAAAACAATAATTCTGAACCATCAGATATATTACTAAATGCTATCCAGTGTGGCGAAGTTAATGAACAACAAAAAAGAGGCTATTTAAAACTATTAGTAAGTTCCAGAATGTGTTTTCATATAATTTAAGTGAAATTGGTCGAACTAATCTTGTTGAAATGAGAATTGATTTCGATACCGATAAGCCAATCACACAATCGCCGTACTGAATTCCAGAGCCAATGAAAAGAGTGATAAAGAAATTATACAAGAACTGTTCGTTAATGGTATTATTGAAAAATCTGAATCAGAATATGCGAGTCCAATGGCATTGGTAAAGAAGAAGAGTGGAAGCTTTCGTTTTGCGTCGATTATCGCTTAATAAATAAACATGTGATTAAGCAAGTCTTCCCTATGCTAAATATAGAAGAGCCACTACATTAAGCAAAACGATATAAGATATTTTCTGTTGTGGACTTGAATATTGGTTATTATCAGATTCCAATTGTAGGAAATATACGGCATTTGTTACCACCGAAGGGGTGTACAATTTGGTTTGAAAAGTGCCCGATAGCCTTTCAAAGATTAATGGCAAAGGTAAAGAACAGCCGATGCGGGACGACATGATCCAATATATGGATGATATTTTAATAGGTGGCCAGAACCTTGATAAAATGTTGACAATTTAGAACTGGTCTTAGCAGCATTACGTGAATCTGGGCTCACGTTAAGCACTCACAAATGCGAAATTTGTAAGGACCAAATAAATGTTTTCGGCCGTAAATTAACTCTCGAAGGCCAGGTGAATTGAAAATCGATGCAGTTCGTACATTTTGGGGTTCAGTGGCTATTTTCGAAAATTTGTTCCCGAATATGCTATATTATCTGAACCATTACGGCAATTGCGCGAAAGGATCAAACTTTGATGGAATCCAGAACAAGAAATATCATTTGCTAAGTTAAAACTAGCTCTAAGAAGTCTACCTACATATATTAGTAGCGTATGACGGCAAGGCAGAACATCAGCTTCATCAGATGCTAGTTCTGTGGCTTTGGCTGCAGTTTCGATGCAAAGTGTGACGATATCTGGAAACCTGTTGCATATTGTAATCAGTCCACGAGCCCATCTAAAGGAAAAAGGCATAGTTACGAATTAGAAATGTTAGCGGTAGTCGAGAACCTAGATTGATTCAGATATTATTTATATGGGAGGCCGTTGGTGGCTGCGTATTCAAGATTATGACATACAGTTGGAACATCGGTCTGAAGGAAAATATGTCAAGTGGATGCGATAAGCCGTGCTCCTTATGAGGATGCTCGTGAGGCTGAACCAGCTTCTTAAGGAATTTGTGATTGAAAGGTTGCTTGCATAAATTTCTTCGTGGCGAACGTCTGTGGGTTGTCAATAAAACATGAAGATATAAAGTTTAACCAACGCTCATAGAACCTATACCCTTTGAAAGTGCTCGTAGATCATTTGGGTTCGTTTTCAAGGTCCAGTAACCGGAACGAACATGTGCTGGTTCTAGTTGATGTATTTACTAAGTATATTGTAATCAAAGCAGTTCCATCCACAAGTAAATATGTAATTAAAGTGCTGGATCAAATGGTATATTTTGGTATGACTGAACGAACTATTAGTGATCGTAGGTCAGCACTCACATCGAAAGATTTTAAACGTTATTGCGACGACGTTATTGCCATCTACGCAAAATGACCGAAAATGGGATGACGAGCTTAGAGCCATCCAATGGACTATTAATTTAATAACGAATTCTACTATAGGTCGATCCCTGAACGAACTTCTTTATGGGCAAAAACCTCGTGACTTTGAAAATAAGCTTGCTTTAATACTGCATAACGAAAACCCCAGAAAATGAAACCCGCTTACAGAGCTTAAATGATGTACGCAAAATTGCAAGCAAAAATTGCTGCCCAAAATTAGTATCCTAAGTGGATCTGCGATCAAGCTCAATCACTACCGAAATTATATCAAGTTGGCGACCCACTTCTGGTAAGCAATGAAGCAGCAAGCCTTGGTATACCTCGTAAATTAGAACCCACATATAAAGGACCATTCACAGTAACGAAAGCGTTGCCCAAAGGTCGTTATGTAATTGAAGATTTACCTGATTCAAACCGAACCCAAACCGAACGTCATTACACAGCTGTTTACTCATCGGATGGCTTAAAAACTTGATGTATACCTCCCACAGATGTCGATGATTTTTTTTTTTTATCGATTAGCGACTTCAGCGTGGACGCTGAGTAAGGTCAGGAACGGCCGACTGTAAGCGACGTTGACAAATTTATTCTATTATGCTTTATTTTTAAATTTGCATATACACATTTCTTAATGTTCTCAGAATTTCATTTTAAACAAACAAGTATTAACACATTACATTTCATATTGTGAGTCAGTCTTGTACAGTTTATTAAAGCATCAACATCATTGAAAAATAGCGCTCCATGTTTTATTTTTTTTCTCGCAAATAGTGATGCTCTAGCGAGTAATTATTTAGTGGTGCTGGTTTGATTTATAATTCCCAACAACATACTACTTTTTACGAGTGATAAAGAAGCAAAACTTTTGCTTATAAAATATAACTTGTTCAATTAAATTTTGAGTATTAAGAACTTAAATTCACGAAAATACCGTGTTGCATAAAAATTATGTGCATGCTTCTATAAAACAAAATAAATTAGTGCTCTCAACATATAATTGTTTTGAATACACCTAACATTTTATGAAATAGATTTTGTTAGCTGAATTAGAAATAATTTTTCGAGTTTAATTTATTTTTAATTTTTATAACACTTTTTAAATTATTTTATACAGATGCATTTTAGGTAACGATATGTATTGCATTACGTTTGTATTTCAAGTGTTCGGGCTTGCCGAAAATTCCAATTTCTTGAGATATCGGCTTCCGCTATGTCTCGGCTATATATGGACCGATGTCCAATAAAATTTTTTTCCTATTTTAGAACGGCGCACAATGGGTGTTTGTAAAAAATTCCAAAGCATGTCAAACTTATGGTTTTGATCCAAATAAAACGAAATTTTGTAGTAAGTTTTTCTATTCAACAGCTATAAAAAAATGTGCAACATTGGTGGAGTTTTATTTTTAGGTTAGAGATATACGCCAAATACTATTAAAATTTTCAAATTTTTTCCTGTTCTGGCCCACTGTTTTGCTAATAACACAGGCAAAACTAGTCGGATTCGCAAAATCTTTCCTGTTTCACATTAAAACAAAATTTCCAATCATGCAAAGAAAAAATTAGTTTGAAAAAGTTACCCAGTGAAAACACAGTTTAAGTTCAAATTCCTAAAAAACTCGATTTTTCCCCGTTTTTGTCGGAAAAGTACGTTTATTATTTCATAAGTATAAAAAACTTTGCAAGAACATCTACGCTATATTTATATTTATTTGAAAGAATATACTATGTTGTATAATACAGCAGTAAAAAAATTAAAAATTCTTCTTCTTTAAGAAAGCAGAGTGTTGCCAATTAAAGGAATTTTTATACCAAGTTCTCGGTTTATGGCGTTTTTCTCAAATCCCAAAGCTAGAAACTAAAAATCTTTATACCATCGTAAGACTTGCTATTATTTTAAGAATCCACCATACTTTCAGCTGCACCTTGCAAAAATACAAACAATACAGCAAAAATAGTAAAAATCCCATTTTTGGGATATTTAGAAATTTTTTTGGGAATATCTCTATTTTAAGAAATGAATCTTAAAGTATTTTATATTTTTCTTATTAAGTACGATATTTTCTACGTAAATTAAAATTTTTAGGAGAAAGTATGCACAAATAAAAATTTTATAGCATAAGAAAAAAGCGCTGAATACTAAAAATCGCATTTTTGGGGATTTTTAATTATTTTTTGGGAATTTCTGGATTCTAAAAATAAATCTCACCGGTCTTAACTTTGATCTATTAACTACGTTATTCTCTACCTAAATACGGAGTTTTGGCAGAAAATCTTCATAAATAAAGATTTTGTAGTGAATTCTAGAATTCTTCTGTTTAATACGACTAATGCCTTCTCAGGACTACTATTTAAAAAAAAGACCCTATATCTATTGCAAGCATATTCAAGTAATTTTAACAATTAATATGTTTGAATAACAAAAGGTAGCTGCTATGAGACCGTTTGCAAACGTGTGGTATTGTGAGGGTTAGTTGTATGCAGCTGCAACTGTTTACCTGCTAATATAGAAAAATAATTTATGTGGACATAAGTTCACATGTCATACGTACATATATATATATATATATATATATATATATATATATATACATATAAGTAGAAAATACAGTTGTATAATTGATAAACCAGTGTTTTGTATTTCATCACATATGTATCTACATACTTGATTAGCCTAGTTTAGTAAAATATTGGAATAACATTCCTTTAAATCTAAGAGATATAGCAAAATTTCTGTAGCAAATCCACCGTTTTCTTATGAATATAATTTAATTAAAATGTCTTCATTTTGAGACTTTAAAGAAGACTTTCTGGACCCAAACTTTTGAACATGCTTAAAACTCGATTTCTGGACTCTTGAGGTTCTTCTGTAAGTTGTCCTAGGGGCAGAATATTATTTTCCATTATTTCCTTTCCATGGCATAGAACTTTGTGTACTGTTGGTGTCATTTCTTTTCACGGATATAAAGTTGACAATAGTCTTCATACCTGTTGTTATTTGATGTTTACTGTTAACTGCCATTAAAATAGCACCGATTTTTTGCAATAAATTTGACTTTATTTCAGTAATTTTTGATGTTTCTTCATAATATTTAAAAAATCTTCGAGCTGTATTTCCATCATTTGTACTGCCATAACCTAAAAGTGGCTGATCAATATTTAATCCTGTCCGTTGTCTGAAATCTTTTTGAATTCACTTGCTCTCATTTCAATCAGTTCTTTGTTTTTGCAAGCAGATCTTTTTGCATTATCGGGCAAACGCCTATACTTAAGATCATATGCCAGATGCAGAAAGTATTCCAAAAAAGCGTATTCGGGCATGGAGAGGAGATTCTAAATTTGAGAACTTCTTCATTTACTGTTCTCTCCTTAGATGAAGTCGAAAACTGTGATTTTTTTTCCACATATGGAACAATGCCAAATTGATGCTGTGTCCGTTATTGCATTACTAACTTTTCCATCAATCATGGTTAATTTCATCTCGAAAGAAACATTGAAGCAATAATTATCAATAGCAATTGAAATAGGCTCTGCATTTTTATTTCGGATTGAATAAAATTAACTAAATCTTGTGTTGAAGTTTTCGTTTCCTTTTTGTATTCGAAGCTAATTGGTCTACAAAAATTTCGATCCTGGAGTTAGGTTGATCCAGACATCTTCAAAGCTTGTTGATGGACTGTTACTATCGGCATATTTACGAATTCTTAAAGGGACTAATGAAGCCATGAATACACTTTTACGTTCAAGTGATTGACCTGTGGTAACTTGTTATACTCTGAAAGCAATGACGAGCCATCACATCCCCATTTACAAATTAACTGCAAATTGCTGTTATTAATTTGTCTCAACTGTTTTGTTAAAAGTGACACTATCCGAGAAGCTGTATGTTCTAGTAGAGTTGACACTTTAACGCTTACTTTATGTTCATCGACTTCAATGCTTTCCTACAGTGCGTCGTATGACGGCAAAACTTTACGCCTTTCTCTTGTAATGCTTTTCTCAATGTGATATATTTATCATGAGTTAATGCCAGCTGCAACATCAGAGCAATTGCTTCTTCCTCGGTAAAAACTGATTCAGATGTTTACATGGATATATTTAGTTCCATTTTATTATCCAACCAATCCGAATATTTATTTAGAATTTTGCCTTGCATCTCTTGACAGTTTTCCATTTTAGCTCAAAGTTTTTACAAAGTTTTGTATTTTAAGGTTTTCTTTATTTTTCAGCTTATTACTGCACGTATTTTCAGTAAACTGTATAATAACTTTATCCTCGAATTGAATTTCTGTGTGCTCAAATAAAAGGCAACATAAATTTCTATAAACTAATGTGATCGCCATCTCTACTTTAACTGAAATAGTATCATATAATCTAAAATATTTATTTATAACCAAATAATCATCTTAAAATTTATTATGCAATATAGAATATTCTTTCAAATAAATATAAATATAGTGTAGATGTTCTTGCAAAGTTTTTATACTTATGAAATAATAAACGTACTTTTTCCGACAAAAAACGGGGAAAAATCGAGTTTTTGGAAATTGAACTTAAACTGTGTTTTCACTGAGTAACTTTTTCAAACTAATTTTTTTTTGCATGATTGAAATTTTGTTTTAATGTGAAACAGGAAAGATTTTGCGAATCCGACTAGTTTTGCCTGTGTTATTAGCAAAACAGTGGGCCAGAACAGGAAAAAATTTTAAAATTTTAATAGTATATGGCGTATATCTCCTAACCCAAAAATAAAACTCCACCAATGTTGCACATTTTTTTAAAGCTGTTGAATAGAAAACTTACTACAAAATTTCGTTTTATTTGGATCAAAACCATAAGTTTGACATGCTTTGGAATTTTTTACAAACACGTGGTAGCCGGATTTGGGGGCATAGAGCTCCGCCCCATTTCAGCAGTAGAAAGCCTAAACTCTAAAATTAAGCTCAGCAACACTTCCTTAAGATGTGTATGAAATTTCATTACAATCGGACTAACTGTTTAGAAATTGCAGAATTATTTTCATTCTTTTTTTCAAAATCCCCCACTGTGCGTCGGTAGTTTAATGTTGTATGCGCGTCTTAGCACAAAAAGATGTTTTGGCTCACGAATCCTCCCGATTTCTTAAGAAATCTGTTTTAGCTATATTTCGGCTATATGTGGACCGATGTCAAAAATAAATTTTAGCCAAATTTTTTAAAACAAAAAAAAAAAAAAAAAAAATCATAAAAAATGCAAAATTTTTCCGAGGTTTGTGGTTTAAATTAAGTATTTAGCTTTATGGTTTTTCTCAGAAACGGTATTTCAGCTTACTACAGACAGACGGACATCGCTCAAATAACTTTTCTATTGATGCTGATCAAGAATATATATACTTTATACGGTCGGAAATGAATAATGAAAAATTACAAACGGAATCACAAATTTATATATATACGCAGTATGTGAAGGGTATAAGGAATAAATGAATGAAAAGAACGTACTTGTTCAATGTGTGAATGTGCTCAAATCATCCTAGTTTCTAACGCTGCTCAAGAATATACTCATATACTTTTATAGGGTATCAAATGCGTATATTACTGCACTACATATGGGATGACAAAGTGAATATACCCTCCACTTTTGCAGAGTATAACAAGCAGTTAAACTTAACTGGCATGCTTTGGAATAAATTTTATTCCAAAGTACCAATGACAACAAAAAATCTAAAAATATTTGCTAGTGTTTAATAATAAAAGACTACTACAATGAATGCGTAGTTGGCACTAGCCTGCTTTCCAGACCAAGGGTACTGGTGATTATCGTGGTGGATATGAAGTGGCTGACAGTCCCCAGATAAGGTAAAATATTTTAGCTTTTGCCGTCTTTAACAGGTATTAATCACAAGCAATGATTTAGAAATGAAATTGAGCCCGACAAACAATTTAAGAATATATGACAAAATACAATTGGTATCTGAGAACTCTGAATAATGTTGGTTCATCACAACATGCTATTATTAATCTTGGCTATATATTAAAAAAAAAAACTACGAAAATAACTTTTATATAAAGGAAAAAATTTAATAGAACATAACAAGAAAGTATATTAAAATAATTAAGTTGGCTAACATGAAAAAATTTCTTGAAGTAATAATTTTCTATAGAGTCGAAAAACTAAGTTAAAAAGTTAAAAAGAGAACAAAGTATTTCATAGAAAGCATGTTGACTAGTGTTTTAAAGTTAATAATACTCATATCTGTACATACATAAGAATCATTATCCTAACTTTGAAACGGTTTCAATAATAGGAAGAGAAAGTAATTATAAGAAGCGTTACATGTTAGAAATTATTAATACACCAGTAGCACACAGAATAAATTTTAAAACAGACACAGAGAATTTGGCACAGAATTATAGATATTTAGTTAGTAAAAGATTTTAATTTTATAAATTGTTAGAACATTATTTAATTTTATATGAACACATTATCAACATGTTTTTCTACGAGCAACATTTATTTTATTTCAATTATTTTAAGGTTCGATAATAACATGTTGCTATTTTGGCAAAGTGTTGGTCGTAGAACAAATTTATTATTTTTTTATTTTTTCTATTGCTCAAAAATATTTTTTAAATTTTATGTTAATAAAAATTTTATTATATATTTTTCCTGAAGATGCTAACAAATTGTTAGCGAAATATCGAAAATAAATTATATAAATATTTCATATAAAACAAGATCTAAAGCTGTAATAATTATTTCCAACATAAATTAGTAATTAAAAAGTAATTTTTCTATTTTTTCTTACAAAATATTTTGAATGCCTCCTCTGACTTTATTCCGTTTTTAACAATATCAGTTTCAATATTTAAAATTGCTACATTTTAAAATCGCTCCTGAAGCATTGTACTATGCAACCATGTTTTTATTCTACGAATACCTGAGAAATTTCTTTTCGCAATTAGCAGACAGGCAGAGTTATTGGCACTTAAAGTTGTTTAGATAGACATTCTTGTAATTAACATTTCTTTAATGTTTTACAATGAAAAAGAAACACTTCCTTTAGACCTGCTTTTAAATCACGCCTGTCTTACTATGTTGTATGCACTGAGAAGAAATATCGTTCAATACAAAGTAGATAAGACTAGGTAAATGTGTAGTACGTATGCAAAAAGAAATGTATTAAGAAATATTAACTCGGCTATTGACAAAGAGGAAAGAGATTACAACAAACTAGAATTGTGTTAAACAAATAAATTTATATTTAGATCAGTAATATTACAACAGAAAATCATTTCTTTAGTGCTTGAAATTTATAAATTATGACGTTTTAGCTTTAGTATATTTTAATTCGCTTGATAATTGTTCTGTGAAAGGTCTCTAAAAATATTTGTGATATTAATAAAAAAAAAAAAAAAAAAAACAGAACAAATTTATTTAATAACTTTATAACAACGAAACCGAATTTATTTGTAGACGCAAGGATCAGCTAAAATTTATTGGTAGTAGATAAGAAGTTTAACAATGTTTTAACAGTGTATCAATGTAAAAAGTTCTTTAAACACACTTGTTACTCTCAGCAAATGTATGTATGTGAGTTCTTTCTTTTTAATTTTTATCAATGCATTGTAAGAAATTATCCAATGGAACTTTTTTCTGCTTTGATTTCAATATCCTTGAAAGCCATTTTCATATCACTTTTAAGATTGTTAGATAACATACCGGTTGCACTTTCTATACACATATCACATAGATCCCAAACGTAATTCCTCCTGAAAATTTTCGGGGCAACATTTTACCCTTAGAAAACTTTGTTTAAACTTTGTTTAAACGCGTCCAAAAAATTGGCCAACTGAATTGATCCACTCTATGAAGCGGCCTTTATAGATTTATTTTCAAAATATGCGTACATATGTGTACCAAAAATATTTATCGCTGAAAATAATTGGTTTATTACAAATTTGATCGATTAAAGGAAAAGAATTACGAATGAGTGTGTTTTAAATTAACTGACTGATAACAACCATTTTGTTCATTGATCCCATTCAAAACTCAACAGTATAAAGCTAAACATACATATTTCTTTTTAATGTTATTTTGTCAAACACTTATGTGTCTTTTCATAAATTTCACATACTGTAAGGGTATATATAAGTTTGTGATTTCGTTTGTAATTTTTTCATTATTCATTTCCGACCCTATAAAGTATACACATTCTTAATCAGCATCAATAGAAAAGTCCGTCTGTCCGTATGTCTGTCGGTAATAAGTTGAAATACCGTTTCTGGGAAAACCATAAAAGTTAGAAACTTAATTTAAACGACAATCTCTCAGATCACCGAGCGGACAGGTTGCTATTGAAATTCAGAAAAATCGTGAGATATATCCGAAAAACCGGAGGTACCTCGGAAAAAATGTTCATTTTGTTTGGAAATTTAAATTTTTTTTTTTTGATTTATAGTAAGCATCTGGATTTGACTTAGTGATTAGTGACGAAAAAATTTTTTTCGACATCGTTCCACATACAACCAATATATAGTGAAAACCGATTTCTTGAAGATTTTCTGCCAAAACGCATACTGTAGTAAACTACTGGGCAGTTCTTAAGTGGAAAAATAATTGTTTGGACATCGGTCCATATATACGAGATATAGCGAAAACCGATATTTCAAGAAATTGAACTTTTGATAAGCCTGAACACTTTCTTACACAAAATTGAACGTAGTCGTAA